>BPLR01007943.1:0-40295 GCA_021605095.1 Caerostris extrusa | reverse complement strand
CACTTGTACTTCAGAATGGTTGAGGAGGTACTTATATATTAATTTTTATTCATTCTCTCGTCCGAGAACTGACTGGCAATTCCGAGTCCGTCAGGTAGCAATCTTCAAGGCGTCTAAGGGTATTGGTACTTCCGAGAATGTGAAAAAAAAAACCAACACCCATGACATGTCGGCCCCAGTAGTAAAAAAAGACAATTTAATCATAGCTAATAAATTAATCATTTTGAAAATTTGCTTATTTCGAGTTGATCTAAGTAGTTGAGTTTTCGATTTGAAAAGAAATTTATTTCATTGTAATTTTATGAGTGAGAGCAATTTTGTTTTCATTTCTAAGAGGAAAATTGGCGTTTAGCGAATTGCTCAACGCTGCGCATTTTGATAACTTTTTATATAAATATGTTCAGACTGCATGAGGCATTTCCGACATATAATTGAAATCCGCATCTGGCCCTACGTCAATACGAGACCCCATTTTAAGAAATACCAGTATACAGCTAGTCGACAAATTATTTCAGAAAGTGAGAAAATTGGCTTATTTTCCACCTTACGCGCGTGCGCCAATAAAGCCCTATTATCACGTGCGCGCTTTTGAATGCTTTTGTATATGCGAGAAATTGCGAAAGTATTGTCTGCGAGAAAATCTTTTACGACGGGAAGTTGGCAAAGCACCAAATATTGTTGGTATAAAGAGACTCATTGTAAAAATCTCGTACAACTTCAAGACTTGTGCTTCTGGCTTGCGTGAAATTTTCGACGAGCTTCATAAACAGAGACAGATAGACCGACCCTACTTGGCCGTCGTCTTGCTGAAGAGATATTGAGCAATGTATAAATAAAACATTGCATTCCTACATTGAAATTTCATACTTTATTTCCTACCACAATAATAATAACAATTTAAAGAATACCTTGCAAAGTAGGTTTTGTTTGTTTTTCTTGGGGAATATATTTTTTTATATGCAATAATCTGTGTGATTTGTATTGTGAAATTCTTTTTATAAAAATAAAGTGAAAAGTAAAGTTTTAAAAAGGGGCAGTAGTTTGGTGATAATTCTTGCTTTCAGATATGTTTTTTTTTTGTAAATTCAATGTGTGCATATTCTATTTAGTACCGTGTGAGTTATCGCGGCGTGATTTTCCCGAGGAATAGTAAGGAAATAGCGATCCATTATTGAACGATAAATATCAAAACGCTCCATATTTTGATAAAGGGTATTATATAAGTTAATAATAATATTAATGAAAATTTATTGAAGTAAGAGTAAACATTATTATTATGGCGAATATTATTTACCAAAAATCATTTTCTTTTTTTTTCTTTTGTTCTGTGATATATACTTTGCCGCAATTCAATATGGAAATATATATTATTGAAGAATACCGTGTTGAGGCATCCACTTATAATTTTGCGCAGTAAAATCTTACCGAAATATGTTGACCTTTTGCAAATTTATCACATTATCATAAAGTCATGAATGTGCAAGCGAAAATCAGCATATTTTGAAGCATGTAAAGAAGGTGTATATAAGTTAGCCAAAATAATAATAATGTTTGTTGCAATTTGAAGTAACTAAGCATTATTCATGTCGAAGCATGGTAATTTGCCAAATCATTTTCTGTTTTTCTTTCTTTTGTTCAAGGAATCGTTTAACTTTTGTTGCAAATTAATATGAGTATTTATTCCTATTTGAATATAGTATTAGGCATATCCTTATAACTTTGCAAGGAAACGTATATAGAAAAGCTTTATGAAATACAAATATGAAAGATATAGAAAAACAAATGACCCCATTATTTTTAGAAGCGTGAAATTGTATATGAAGTTTAATAAAAATAATAATAAAAAAATTTTGTGGCTCAATTCAAATGTAAGCATTATTGGCGGCTTGAAGCAGTGGTAATTTGCCAAAAATCACTATTATATTTACTTCTGTTCAGAAATGAGTTCACTTTTGCTGCAATTCAGCCATGAATTGTATATTACATTTGCCAGCATCTTTTATAGCTTTTGCGAGAGGTACCGAAGCGTTTGATGTGCTTGACCTAAATAAATACAAACAAGCCATATTTGAAACGTAGGTTTTATTTCAGGTATCAAAAAATAATAATGAAAATTTTTTGTGCGATTCAGTGAAGCGAAAACAATGTATTTATGCAATTAGCGGTGCCAAATCAATTTTTCGCGCTTTTGCTGCTATTCAGTAAGGAATTTTATATTCTATTTAGAATACTTATTCAGTTACTCTTTTATAGGTTTTGTAGCCATGAAAGCTGCTTGATGAGTAGCGATACCTTAAACTGCAAAGCAAACCCGCCATATTCTGCAAAGCATAAGTAGTGTATATAACAAAATAATAATAATAAAAAAATTTTCTTACAGATTCAGAAAGTAAAAGTAAGCATTACTGTGCCATACGAATAGTAATTTGCAAAACCAATTTTCATATTTTCCTTCTTTGTTCAGGATATGTTTGCTTTGCTGCAATTGAATATGATTACATATTCTATTTGAGGAACATGCCCAGTTATCCTTATAGCTTTGCAAAGAATTATACAAAAAAATAATGAATACGATATGATAAATTGCAAAGCAAGCCCCCATATTTTGAAAGAAGTGTATATGAAGTTTAATAAAAAATAATAATAATAAATTTAGTCCGAGGATTCAGAAATTAAGTAAGCATTATTGTACCAAGCGAGTAGTATTTTGCAAAATCAGTTTCGATATTTTTCTTCTTTGTTCAGGAAATTTGCTTTTGTTCCAATTTGATATGCAGAAGAAACAAATACAGAATATTTGGTGTACACTATCGGGGTGTTCTTTTTCTAAGAAAAGTAGAACATTTGGGGTTATCCGGCAATGTTTCATTATTTTAACACAAAATAATCTTTGCTACTATATTAAACATAATGTTATAGATTGATGGGGTTTTTTTTTTATAAATAGATTTAATATTTTATATAGTTTGCTTAATTTCATTCTATGCTTCAGTAAAACTTAATTGAATCCAATGCAATATTTAAACTTTATTTTAACCATTTGTGCAATATATCGCATATATGCTGAAGTATACCAATTTTGATCCTTTATTAATAAAATTTTTTTATCAATTTGAGATCTATCATAATGTACTTTTCTTCTTAATAATTAAGATGCATTAAAATATGATTTAAGAGATAAAGAATATTAACTAATAGTTAGGACTAATAGTTGTAATAGCTTGAATTTCTTACAGGCTAATATTGTTTCGATATTCAAAGGCGTTACATTGAATTTACAAAATATCCTTTCTTGTAAAAATATATGCCTTAAATAAAATCTATATCTGAATATTTATATCTGCAATTCATCCATTTTAGTTCTATTAATAATAAGAAGAAACGAACTATTTTATATTTGTTCCTTTGGCCAAATCGAAAAATAAAGGCCGTTGGAATTTGGCGACCTTTTGTGGCGCCGACTGGTGATAAATCGCCAAATATGGTAACCCAAGTTTCTGGTATTGTTTATAATTCCCTTCACTTATAGTTACAACCCCTTTACTTGGCGGACTTTGGAGAAAATAATTTTTGACATCAAATTCCAACTGCCCCTATTCTGCAATTTTACCATTCAAATTTTTAAAAAATTTGCATTTCACAAAATCTTAATTCTAAAATATATTCACTTTACTAAATTTTATTTAACTTCACCTTTTCACAAATTGTGATAAGTGTCATTTAATTTAAAATGTTTACCATCGAAAATTACATATTTTGTGAAGATTTAATTCTGTTGATTTAAAAAAGAATATATTTTTTAAAAAGCAAGCTTTAAATTTACTGAAAATTATCAGAAAATTTATAAAATATAAACAAAAACAATTTCAAAATACTATTTAAAAATAATGTGTTAAAAATCTGATTAAATCATTGTTAAAAATTCATATTAAATGATGGAAATAAAAATTATTCTAAAATAACGTTAAAACAAAACTTTTTAAAAAAATCATAAGCAAATTTAGATACAAAATTCAATAAAAAAAATATCAGCATTTTAATTAATACCTAATATTAATTAAATTTCAAAATATGTGGTCACATATTTTTGATAATAAATCTTACGATTGTAATGAATACCAAATTTATTATTTAACAAATTTAACAGGTAATTTAAGCTCGTTTCACTTAAATTTATTAAGTCATAAATCATGTAATTTTGATCTGTTTTCTTTCTTTTAAATATAACAAACTTTCTACTTCAGAAAATGTTTTACTTTATATAAAGAATTTTCACACACAAGACACATTAAAGATAATTAAATCTACGAGAAAGAAAAAAAAAAATGTAAATTCATAAAATAGTTTTTAAGACATAATAAATTTCAGTGTTTCCTAAAATTTGGATGGCGAATTAAATTTATATACAATTTATTTTTAATTTAAAATATCTTTATTATTTTTTAAAATCTTTTGGAACGAAATCGCTGCAAATATGTTTCAGATAATATTAAATTTATGAGGTTCTTCAAACTGTTGTTGAAGACCCAGACATTCTAGGCACCGTGATACTATCAAATTTTGAACATCCGGATACGGGGTAAGAGATCGTGTAAGAAGAAGGTGTCGAAAACTCAAACAAGACGGATTGTACAAGGAGGATAGATAGACCATTTGAAACAGCAGAGTTTTAGTTGTAAATATTTACATATAATTAAACTATAAATATATAAAATAAACGAATGTTTTTAATCCTTCAAATAACAAACCTTCGCCATTAAGAAGGATTTCTAATCTTGAAGAAAACCCACACCCAAGATTAAGAAAACCCATAAAATTTAATATTTGATGTAAGAACAAAACGCATAATAAAGATTTAAAAAAAAAAAAAAAACTATAGAATTCAAACGATTTTCTTTTGAAAAATCTCATTTTCACTTTGAAATAAAATGGTCTTTTGCTTTCACCAGACGATCTTTTCGAATACCAAACGACTTTTTTTTTTTTTTTCGAAAAATTTCATTTTCATTTTGAAATAAAATTCTCTTCGCTTTCACCAGACGATCTTTTAGAACAATTTTTACATTATATAATTATTATATAAAATTATTATATTTATTATAATTATATAATTATTAGCTCCCGAAAAAAAATTTAAATACAAAATTATGTATAAAAAAAAAAAAAAACTCTTGAAAGAAATTTAAAAAAATATCCAAAATTTAAAGTGGTCAAGGACACAAAAAACCTTGTCTCCCAAAACAATACCCATAATTTTATTAGTATTAATTAATAAACAGAAAAGATACAAGAAATTATAATCCAAATATAATTCTACTAGATCAAAATATCAATAGTTTCTTTTTTTTTTTTTTACCATAAATTCCCATTTGTCAATTCAAAAAAGATTCAGTTGTATAAAAATAAATTCTCAGATTCTAATTCAATTATATTTCATTCAAAAAAAAAAAAATTTTTTTTTTATTATATCAGGGACTTTGTATTCCACTAATGTTTGCCAATAATAGTTATGTGAAAATGCTGACAACCAGGGCGATTTTTAGGGATAACTATCCCCCATTTGAATGACGTATAAAAGAAAACCAGTAAAACTCTCTCGAAACATCAATCATTATGTCTCCTCGTAAATAAAATGTGCATTTGAATGGAATTGCATTCTGGTGCAAGCGATATAAGAATGAAAATGCATTCCTAAAGTGTTTGAAAAAATAATTTAAAAGAACTTTTAATAATGCACATGCAAAAGCAAACAAAACCTTGATATAAACAAATTATTCGGAAAAAGTTATTTCATTCATTTTTCAATTTTTAATATCCTTTTGACAGCAAAATATATAAAGCCAATAAAGAAGTAGTTTTACGTGCTTGATCATATTTAAATTTCATTAAAAACTTTAGAACAAAACTTTAAAGTTAAAAAAAAAGCTATTTATCAAAACTATTTGTTTTATTACGGAAATTTAAATAAATTGCAAATTAAACTTACCGTTGTTTTTATTAAAAAACTGTTGTTGACTGTCAATTGATTCATGTCAAAAAACAAGAATTCTTAATCGATTAATTTATCTAAAACTTATTCTGAAATAAATTAAAATTCGCAATAGAAATTTAATAATCTAGAGCGTTTTGTAATTTTAATTCTCCCTCAATCGATCGGAATTCCAAAAAAAAATCGTTTTATCAAAACAATTTTGATAAATATTCAAAATTCAATACGAACGTTCGGTTTAATTGTGGGAATATTCCTTTTCGGTGCAAAAAGACCCAGAAGTGTTCTCAGTTGTCATGCGCACCACAGCTAGTTCTAAGAATAGTGGAGTTCAGTGCATTGCCATGGCAACCGAGTTCTGCGTAGGATTTTGAAAGAACAAGAGAAATAAGGGGAATGGGTTTATCGTTGAGGTTGTTTATCTAGCAGGATTCTCGTGGACATTCGTTTGATATGCGCAGTTCAATGAAGTTTACAAACTGCATGAGCGGGACGTTTTAGTTCGATCTTAATTCGATTTCGGAGCGTTTGCAAAATGGATGCTTTTAAGAAGATGCTTTTTTACGAAAAAAAAGGACGACGAAATCGTTCGCCATTTACGCGTCGGTCGCAGATATCAGGCACAAATTCCTAAATTTAGAACTGGACCTTACGTAAGTGATCACGAAAGTGACAACAGCAATAAAAAACGCAAAAAAGGAGATGCAAAAGGCGAAAAGAAATAAAATGGCGATTCGAAAAAGAAAGTTGAAGAAGAAGAAGAAAAAAAAAAAAAAGACGGCAAAGAAAAGAAAAAGAAGGAGGAAGAAAACAAAGACGAGGACATGTGGAATCCTGTCAAGTTATCTGAAGAAGAAGTTGATGATTATTTGATTCCATGAGGCAATTAGTACCAAATGTCCGGAGTGAAGCAGAATTGCTTAAGTTATTGCATGACGCGAATTATGATAAGAAAAAGCTTTACTGAAATACGAGTCGCTGCTCACAAAAGAAAATGGTTCGAAAACTTGGTCTGGCGAGGAATGCGACATTTTTGAAAATGGACTTGAGAAACATGGGAAAGATTTCAGGTCTATTCAAAAAGAAATCCAAACAAAAACTCTTGAAGAGGTTATTTACTTTTATTACGTGTGGAAGAAATCAGAGATTCGACGTGTTTTATTAGAAAAAAATCCTGAAGGTGGATCTCTGTATAGAAAACTCAACAGAAGAAAATGTATCGAGTTACAGATTTTGCTGATCTTATATTAGAACAAGAACTTGCCAAACTAAAAAGAAAACGTCGTGTGTTTACTTCCTCAAGTATGATGCCAGTTTATTTATGTTAAATTCATTATTTTGTTTGAAATTCTCTTCAGTTGCATTCATTTTTCCAAAAAATTTGCATTCAAGACTGTCCAAAAATTATTTTGCATTATTTGCTTTTGCAATTGAAGCAAACTCTAAAATGTTTTTAACTTTTACCATGGATATGGATTCACCATGAATAAATATCAAAATTTTTGAAGCCTGTTTTCCAGGAATAAATGATTTCTTGTTGATGGCTAAAAGCATCTTGAGTTTTCAAGCTTGGTGAGAACATAAGAAATTATTATTTAAATTAAATATTGACATCAATTTTCGAAACTATTTCAAATTTTAATTTTTTTCCTTAAAGATGTCTGGTCGAGACTATAGGTTTATGTGATTTTCCCTCAATTATTGATACAGGTTTCAGATGCTGAATAATTGAAGTTGGTGAAAACACCTGTGTTTTTAAATCGAAACAATGGATTTAAAGGTCATCAAATTTTTTGTTTTTATTTACTGATTATTATTTAATTTTTTGTTTTTATTTCATTGTTTACAAGCCCGCTAAATCGGCACTAAAGTCAAGATTCTTGCTGTCCTATGTGGTAACCAGAAAATATTTCCATTTACAATCCTCATACTTGAAACAGTGTTATAAAGTGTTACTTTTTGTGAAATGTTGTGATACATTTCGGACAAGGATTATTTTGAAGTTAATACAAACTCTTGTGTTTCTAAATCAAAAAGAAAACAAATTGTCTTCTTCTATCAACAGGTGGCTATCCTATCTGGTTTTACAATCTCTATACCTTGAAACAGAGTTATCAAGTGTTACCTTTGTGAAATATTTGTGTTACATTTCGAACAACCATTATTTTGAGGTAATTGGAGCCTCCTGTGCTTTTAAATAAAAAGAAAACAAACTGGCAAGTTTTCTAACAACAGTTGGTTATCCCTATCTGATAACCAGAAAACATCTGGTTTTACAATCTCCATAACTTGAAACAGAGTTATGAAGTGTTACTTTTTGTGAAATGTTTGTGTTATATTTCGGGCAAGAATTATTTTGAAGTTAATGAAACCTCCTGTGTTTTTAAATAAAAAAAAAAGAAAACAAACTGGCAATTTTCTAGCAACAGGTAGCTATCCTGTATGATGACCAAAAAACATCTGATTTTATAATCTCCATACCTTGAAACTGTTGCCTTTTGTGAAATATTTTTGTGTTACATTTCGCACAACGATTATTTTGAAGTCAGTGAAATCTCCCGTTTTTTTTTTTTTTTGGTTTTATCAAAAAAAAGTGGATTTTGTGTTCATCAAAGATTCTCATGGATTAGTTTATATTTCATTGTTTTCACACCTGTTAAATCTACACTGAGGCAACTTCTTAGTTATGAAATGTTATTCCTGTGTGGTGGCCTAAAAACATCTGGATTTATAAAGCCACAAATTTTGACTCAGAGTAATTCGTATAAATTGTGATGAAGTTGCTTTCTTAAGAAATGTCATCAATACTTTTTTAGACAATGAATACTTTGAAGTCAGGAGAGAACTCCTGTGTTTCTTAAACCGAATTATGAAGTGTTACATTTGTGAAATATTATAGATCTGTGTTACTTTTCCGATATTGATACTTCAATGCCAGTAAAACTTTTGTACTGGTTGCTTTAACGCATCTGGTTTCATAACCTTATGTGAGTAATTGATAATAGATTTGTACCACTTTATATATTCCAAAAATATATTTCTGATGTTTGTAGAAATTGATATTAGTATTTAAGAAAGAATTCTGGTCTAATTTGATATTTTTATTCTGTTTACTAATTAAAACGATTTATGTTTATATTTTTATAGTATGTATTTAATAGTTAAAGATTATGAAAATTATTAATTTTTAAAAATTTAAAGTTAGTAAATTGTTATCAAATTATGATATAAAATGTTTAATGTTTGCGTTAATAATATCGCTGTTAAATTTTAAATATTTAAATTATACGATAATTAATAGTTCTAATTAATGTTATCGAATATGAAATATATTTTTCAAAATGATATACGTATCACTGCATATTATTTAATTTGAAACCTACATTTATATATGAATAACAGGAAAATATTAAAAAGGCGTATTTAATGGAAACGTTAACGTTATTATTTACGAAGTTTAAATTTTATAATATGTATGCTCATCAAATGTATGTCAGAGATGTAATCAATAGAATTATACAACTTTTGGCATCCTCTGATATTAACAGAATCAAAATATTTTCGCTAGAAACATACAAATATTTCTAAGTTTGCTAATTGTCCAAAATATTTTAAAAATTCGTATTTACTAGTAATATAAAAATTAATTTTGCTCAATGTTTTTAGCGAGAGTTGTTTTATGCCCATGGTTTTACAAAATTTGAAAATGTATATAAAACAGAACGAAATTGACAATATAGAACATATGCGTTTACTTGTCACTTTAACTTGTGCTAATTTTGAGTAAAATATGAATTAATGTAGAATGTTAGTTTTAAGTTTGATCGTAAAAAATTAATATTTGTTTTATTTTAAATTTTCGTTAGTATTTAAGAATTTATAAGTTTCTTTCTATATCCAGTTCATTGTCATTTTAGTGCAAGCACAACTGTATTATTTTTTTTTTGTATGTTTTTGAATTGATATATAAGTAAATGTTCATTAATAAGTGATTAATTTAATTAAACTTATGGTGCATGCCTTTTTAAAATAATTTTATGTAAAACAAAAAAGAAATAAACATGTTTTTTAAATATTGACTTCTTTCATTCAAGCAATAGTTTTCAACAGATCAAATTTGATACTTCTTTCCCTACTTTTTTTTTCAAATCATCTAATCTGTTATTATTATACTTACATTTTAAAATATTATACATATAACAGAACGGATAAATGTTTTTTTTTTTTTTTAGAATTTTAGTATTAAAATTAGAATAATAACTGGAATAAATATCTCTTGTTTTTAGAGTTAAAAAACATGGCAGATGTTTAGGTATTCTATCTTACTATCATTCAAACCATAAAAGTAATTATTAAAAAAATAATAGAAAAACTAGATCTATGAAACATAATAAAAAAATATGCATTATTTATCATAAAACTGCTGACACTTATAAATAAATGGCAGAATTTGAACAGTATAACAAAGGAATAAGAACAAAATAATGAGCAGCTGAAAAAAAATACTTAGTAAAAGAATAAAAAATAATAATAATAAACCACGGTTGTTCAAACCGTAGTTTTCATGCGGTCATATACAATTGAGAATTTCTGCAATCAGTCATATATGTTTATTTTAGAATTCTAATTTCTTAGAAATGATGGAATTAATTCAGTTTTTTATTTTTAAAGATTGAAAGGAATTTCTTTTTTTTTATTTTTCGATTCAGTGATTATAACGTCTTGAGTTGCTTAATGATTTTTTAAAAACTTTTTCCTTAAATAAATCATATTATAATACTGCAACTTTTTGTTTATTTGCGATGGTGGATATCTAAAAACTAAAATTGTATTTTTTACAAATTTTTATCTTAATAATTATCGTTAAATTAAAATTATTTTATGTATGTTACGAGGCTGTTTTTTTTTTTTTTTTTTTTTTTTTAATTTCAAATGTGGCCAAAGGCTAAAAATAGGCTTATCTGGAAATAAACAATGTTAAAAAAATTAAATACAGAACATTCAATTTTTTTTTTTACATTTTAAAGGTTTTTAAATTTTACATTATTATAACCACAAAAGCATCCTATAAAACACAGAAGTAAAATAGGAAAAATTGATATTTTGTAGGTCCAATATAATTTTTATTAAACTATATTTTTAAATATTTTTTGAGTAATTATCAATCATTCAAAAAAATTCAACATTACTAAAAGCTAATAATGGCATCATTTTTAAATATGAAATATCGACTGATATTTGAAAAGCTGAATACAAATAATCTGAAAATAAATCTGAATACAAAGCGTAAATAAATCTGAATAAAATACCTGAAGGTATTTTTTTTTTATGTTGGAGGTCTTAAAACGATTGTACAGCATCGAAGCGCAATTATTCCAAACTTTCATTAAAATGTAATAAAAGTATATATAGTATATAAATATATATTAAAAGTTAATAAATTTAAAGTTATACAAGATATAGTTATTAAAAAATGTACAATAATTAAATTATTAAAAAATTAAATTCCCAAAAATTAAATTAAAAATAATAATCATCACTGTCTCTCTATGTCAAATTTTTAAATATGAAATATCGATCTACATCTGAAAAGAGTAAATGAATCTGAATATCAAATATCTGAAAATATTTGCTTTATGTTGAAGGTCTTAAAACAACTTTAGTGCATCTTGGCACAATTACTCCAAAATTTCATTAAAATGTTTTTAAAAATGCAAAACCTTTAAATTGTTAGAAAATGTAAAATTAAATTTTAAATTATTTAAATCATTAAAAAATGCAAAAGTATTAAAAAATAAATAATGCCATCTCTATCTCTCTGCATGCCATTTTTAAAAATAATAAAACAACTGGAAAGCGTAAATGAATATGATGATATTTGTTTTATGTTGAAGGTCTTAAAACGACTTTAATGTATCGAGCAATTATTCCAAAATTTCGATGAAATGCTATTATTTCAGAGTTGAAATAGCAGTGAAAAAAAGTTTTAACGGTTCTCACCAGAACATTATTATTTTACTCCGAAATTCAAACTTGACCTGCTTTGAATTCTTGATTATCCAATGAGTTTATTTAAACCTCAGCAATTAAATAAAGCATTCAAGAAAAAATATATATCTTAAATTATATATATTAGAGAAACTAAATAATAAAGATACAAAAAAATTTCTATGAAAATTTTTGCTACTTACTCTTTAAATTATATAATGCGCAGTCTTTAAACCCCACGGCTGGCCGGATTAGCGATTTTGCAGGATTATCGAGCATCGATATAGTTTTAAAGGGGATACCAAATATAAATGTAAAAAAAATTAAAATAATAAAATATGTACATATTTAATGTGTTTACTCGCATTTTTTACCTGTGTAGACAATATACAGAGGGATTCAATTGTCATGGGACAAATTTTGAGGGGTGGTGTTTACATTTTTTGTATGAGAATGCATGGTCGGAAGTGACTCGTTGAAGTCCCGAACATACTTTCAAACTTTGCTGTACAAAATTGTACAACATCGCTGTATAATTCCCCAATTGATGCCCATAACTTGACGAATTTCAAATCCTCTAGCTGGCAACCCTGATGCGCACTCTACTTTTATTCTTACTCACTGTTTGCAACTTTTTTTCACTTACGAGACTGCAGTTGACTCAATTGAGGACCTCGTTCCACTACTATCCACTGTGACTGTGATACTCCTTGGATCTTTGGAACTATTCGCCAATCACTCCTTCGACGCTACCAAGCATGTGCTACTGTGGATGATCGTAATTTTGAGCGTTTATTATAAACATTGAATCAAAGAAGCAATTTCAATGATGACGTATATAAACCATGCCTTCCTTTTCAAGTCTCATTTTTTTGTGTTCGTGACTCAACGAGTCATTTCCGATCCTACATTAAAGAATCTTACTCCAATCTACCCTACATCAAAAAAGCATTTTGCAATAATAATGTAAATAGACGATGTTTTTATTTTCATGTCTCATTTTTTGTGTTTGTTCCTCAACACATCACTTCCGACCCTACATTCCTATACAAAAAATGTATGTTTTCTCCAACACATATTCAATAACGTATTTTATCATTACAAACAAACAACGAAAATTAAATTCTTAATAAGAAAATTTGTAATAATTAAATTACAGATTCTCAATTTCCTCTTTTTTTGTTTTTTACGTCACAATTCGTCAAATAACCAATATTGAAGTCGTTCCTGATAAATTTTCTGTTTTCACCTTTTCTATAGAAATAATTATCTGTAGTTTTTGCTGCATATTGAAGGTCACATGCTTAGGCTTCAGTTTTTTAGCATTTGAAGAACATCTGCTAATATTCGAGAACGTTTTACTGTACAGTATACTGTATGTACACAGTTTTAATATTGTGTAAAGGTAATATGCAACCTGATAGAAAATAAAAAACGCTGTATTGAAAAGAAAACTGACACTTATGATAAACACTGAGCGAAACTGAGGTACGCTCAGTTGCGACATGATGGTCAAATTCAACAAACGCACGAATCTACACGAAAAAATCTGAAAGAGAATGGCTCGATAGGTGCTGGATTATGGAATGTGCCGAATCATCGAATCCCTGATAAAAAGAACACGCACTGTAAATTATTGTGTTCTGTGTCTTTATTTCAGCACTTCACAGAAACCTACTGTACAGGTTCGTTTTTCCAATGTATTTATACCAGTGATTCCCTAGCATTTCAGAATTATCACTAATTTTCCATGTTTAAAACATGTATGGAAACGATAAATCTATAGGTCGGAAAGTCCTTCCCTTCGGCTCGATAAAAAAAGTTTTTAAAATCTCCTAAATGCTGCTCCCAAAGGTATTTGTTCCAAAATGAGGATGGCAGCATATGGGTGCAATGCAGTGCACCCTGGGTAAATCTGAATGCAATGCAATTCTTCTGGTCTAGGCTACGAATCATATGAGTTAAAAAAATCACGGCATTCAAGGTCAACAAATGCCAAGGGGTTTGTTGACCTTGAACCAACAAGGTTAATAATGTCAAAAACACATCAACAAAATTTAATGAGTCAAAATTTCCGTTAAAAAATTTTGAATGGTGTGTATAAGAATACTTTTAATTACACCATAAGGCGTTCCATTAAAAAAATCTATTTTACTTACTTTTTTAATTTTATTTTTTGTTCAAGTTTTACCTATTTTTTTTTTTTTTATATATATTTTTTTATATATTTTTTTTTTAAAGATTACTTCTTAGTACTGTAATTGAATTTCTGAAAATTCATTTAATTATTTACTGTTCTTTTCATTTTGAATTTTTGCAATCGCTTTTTGTAACACATCATTGGATAAAGCATTTTTACTGCTCCAGTAAGAAAATGTATTGAAAGAAGATCACTAATAAAGCGAATTTATCATTACATAACCTTCTCACGTATCTACTTTCTTCCATTATTCTAAGCAAATTTTTTAATTTTTTTTTTTCTTCATTGTTGATTTTTAAAGGAAAAATAATGATATCACATCTGTTAAAAAATATTCATCATCTGATGGAACGTTGTAATTTCCGCATACCAGGTATTTTGAGCTGCTCTAGCGCTCAATGCTACAGATTTCGATTTCGAATCTTGGCGGTCCCGTAGGTGATGTTTGAAGTAATTCAGAATCCACTTTAAACCGTAGGTCCCTGTTTAATATGACCGTTATGCGTAGGGCTGACAACTCTATTCTGTAAAAAGAAACAATTTTTTGTCTCGAAATCTGCCAGTAGACAGATGGCCTTGGATCACCATGGGCTGTAGTTTCAGGGAGTTAGTTAAATAGTTAGGTATTCTGAACTGTTATCTCTATATGCTAGAGACTAGTTGTGTCAGAATGTAATACCAATCTCTCTTTCTATTTATATTAGATTACTTACAATATTAGTACATACATACACATGGCACCCTGTACCTCTTCTACAAAAGCATTAATAGTTAAAAACCAAGAACCGGTTATCGAATATCATCCAGATCTATCTCATCCAGAAGCTCCTAGAGTTCTCTTCGTGGTCTCAAGATCTGCTCTTTACTAATTCTATCAAATTCATATTTTTGTTTTGGACAATCTCTAGCGAAATGCGAATTCTGGTTGCAAACGAAGCATCTCTTATCGTTCTGCATTGGACGCCGCCATTGTGCGTAACCGCAGTATTTATTATTATTACTTTCGGTTGTAAAACATTCGTTCCTGAAATCACTAGAAATTTCATTTACGTTTCTATTTTCTCTTGACACATTGCTATTTTCTATTCTTAATTTTTCTAATTCGTATTATCTTTCTAATTCGCGCTCCTTTAACATTTCTTCTCTAGTGGTAATTATTGTTTTTAACAACTCACACGTAAATTCCTCATCATAATATTTACTTTTCGCAATTAAATCTTTAATTTCTACAACAACCACGTTATCGGGTAATTTTACATTTAATTCTTCTGCTAAAGAAATTAAATCTACCTTTTTCGCTTTTGCGAGATATGGCATTTTTTTTTTTTTACACACTATTTAAATTTTTAACTATTCAACACTATTTCAATTCCTAACAGTTTAACACATAAAATCAAATCAATTCTTAAAAATCTTTAATACAATTTCACATAGAAATCAATTAATTCCTCAAGAATTTTACACAGAAATTTAAAAATAATAATTTGCACCAACACTGAGTTTCTAGAAATGCATGCCACATAGTTTAAATCGCTTGAAATAGGCCTTGAATTCTGGTAACCATATCCGGTCATCCAGGGTCAATAATCCCTCTTTTGAAATCTGTAGTCGCCATCCCACTTCTTATATTTTAGTCGCTAGCAAGCGGCTAACAGAACTGTGGTTATTCGCCTCTAGAAAGGTGAATATACAGCAGATTCACCGTTTTCTAGGTCTATCACGAGCACATTTTTGCCATTACAATTTTGAACAACCAACCACAAACAACATCTGTATGTTTGCAATATCCTGTTCCAGTTCGTTAGAAAAACTATCAGGTCTATAGATTGAACGTGACTATTCTAGACCTAAGTACGGAAATTTTCGATTCGGGTTAGATTGCTGGGTTTCAAACCGAACATCATCAATCCCTGAAGGCAACACACTATGTCTACTAGGCCAGGGGTCGGCAACCTGCGGCTCTTTAGTTCCATACGCAAATATTATTTATTTTATCAAAAAAAAAAAAAAAACATTTAAAAACTGTTCTGAATCGATTAAAGAGGATTAGGCACCGATTCTATCTCTCAGCCACTTGTACTCGCTTTTCACCGCACCCCTCCCCGTGACACGCGTCATCAATGTCGTCAGACCATCGGAAGCTCTCGAATGCCGTCATCGTCGGATGTTTCGATGTAGGTTTTAATTCGAATTTGGCTTCTTTGCGGTGCCACTAGAAATTGCAAAAAAAAAAAAAAAAAAAAAAAAAAAGGCAAATCATTCACAGATGGTGAGTAGGGATTGCAACATCGGACCAAAAGTTCAATACCGGTATTCGGTATTTTTAGATATTAATACCGGGATACCGGTTTTAATACAGCTGGTAAAAATTTTTAGGAAATGATCAGTTTTATTAGAGAATGTAAATATCGCAAAAAATTTGTAACTTATAAACTATGACAGTATATAAAGAATCGCAAAAAAGTAAAGGAACATCTTATTTATTTAAATCAAAAAAGAGTGTAAATATCACTATTCAGTCTGTGGTACTATTACAAATTTTTGAAATGTGATCGTAAAAAAAACATAATGCATCAATAAACCTGGAATGTAATTTTGTGCAAAAATTACCAGATGTCGAAAACGCTCTTTCAGCATCTACGCTAGTGGGTGGAACTGTTAGCAATGCGGGATAAAATTTTTCAAAGTATTTACCTCTAAATACCTCATCTTCAAATAAATCTATTTCTCGTCGGATTGTTTTGGATATAGTTGATTTCTGTATCGTATTTTGTTTTTTTTTTTGAAAATTTTTTTAGTTACCGCCTATTCTAATTTATTTATGAGTATATATAATAAATCCGAAAAATATTTTGAACTCTAAAGTATGATATGCAAATACAATGTGAATCACAGCGAAATTAAATGAGCTGAATCTAAAACTGCAAGGAAAGGGAAACCCAGCCTACGTTTTGGTGCAAGAATTGGTTTCTTTTGAAGAAAAATTAATTCTTTTTGCAGAAGATATTCAGAGCGGTAAATTACTTCATTTCGAATTTCTAAAGCAATATCGCGATAAAAGCAGTGCAACTGTTGACACAAGGTACTTCAGCACAGTTATAAAAAAAATTAAAGATGAATTTGCTGACAGATTTGAGCAATTCAAAACCAATAAAATAACTCAAGCATTCATAGTAAATCCTCTCTACACAAATAGTAACGAAATCCACATTGAGCCATTTGGAATTGATATTGGATCTCTAGAAATGCAATTGATCGATTTAAAAGTAAAGCTTTGTGGAGTGGAAAATTTACAGAGTTGAAAAACAAGTTGGATGAGTTGAGGGTCAGAAATGTATGTACGTAACGCAACAAAAGTGGACAGCTTTAAAAGAAATGCCGCGAGTTGAGGCACTTAAATTCGACGTCTGGAATAGTCTTCCAGATTGCTACAGTGAAGGGAAGAAGTTGGCATTTGGAGTGCTGACTATCTGCGGATCGACATATTCTTGAGAGCAAGCGTTCTCTTGCATGAATATAATTAAAAGTAAAGTAAGAAGCCAACTAACAAATGAAAATTTAGAGTCGTGTTTGAAACTTAAAATAACAAGTTATGAGCCAAATTTATCCAAATTTTCTAAAACCATGCATAGCCAACGCTCCCATCGAATTTGTTTGCTCAAATGTATGATATTGTTTTTTTTATTTTAAGTACAAGTTACATTGTTTAGTAAAGTTTAAATTTTTTACTTGAGTAACCATGCAAAGCCATCGCTCCCATTGAATTTGTTTGCTCAATTGTTTGTTATTGAAGTGCAAATTAGTGTTGTAAGTAAATGTTTAATTGTTTTAATTAAATAATAAGTAATTATCTAATAATGTCATATATATATTATCTAATTTGTTGTGAAAAACACTACTTATATATGAATAAATAGATATTTTTTTCTTATGAGTAAATAGATTATTTTTTTATCAAAAATCTTTATTTGTGCGAGTACTATTTATTGATGGCAAGAAAAAAATTTTGTGGCTCTTTAAAAACTTGGAAATTTAGTAAATTGTAATTTTGACTCTTCCGACTCAAAAGGTTGCCGACCCCTGTACTAGGCCATTTCGTATGTAATAGAAGTTAAATCTACTGCTATTATACTACTTCTTCTTTTCCCTCATTGGCCCAACATAGCTCCTCATAGGCCAAGGCCGTTTTCCTACTTGGCAGATTTTGAGAAAGGAGATGTTATGTTTTTACCGGGTAGGGTTGTAAACATCTTATATATATATCTTAAAACAAATTTATTTACTTTTTGTGTTTTGTTAAGAAAGGTTAAAAGTAAGAAATTAAAATTAAAGGTTAAAAATATAAAAGGTTATAATTTTTGTTTTGTTTTGTTTATAAAAATTACAAAATTAAATATTAGAAATTGTTTTTTTATGCAATAAAAACCACCATATTTCTTTTTTTCATTGGCACAACAGCCCCATGGTGGGGGCCCTCTTCCTATTGGCAACTTTCGAGATAGATGTTTTCTTTTATGAGGGTAGGATTGTCAGCCCTATGCCCAAAGCTCTACAACCATATTAGACCGGCATCTATGATTTAAGGTGAATTCCAAACCACTACAAACATCCATGGCACAGCCGAGACTCGCACCCGAAACGCGTGGCCCCGACCACCACAAACCATATTTCTAATTGTCCAAATTATTTAAAGATATCAGTGAATGAGGCAATTAAGCTTCTAAAACAAAACCACATGTGCTTAAATTGTTTGCAAATTAATTCTTCAGTTACCAAATGCAAATCAAAAGTATCTTGTTTTTGTAGAAGTAGGCATCATAAAAAGTCTACCCACGCAAAGGCACCAGTGCAGAGAACATGAATATATTATAAGTTATACGAAAAAGAAAGTACTGAACTCAGTTCCAAAATCTTTTCTATCCTGCGCCGCTGAAGAGTTTATACCGGCAAGAGAAATTTCTTCTCAAAACAGTAATAAATTATTTGCAGCTACGAGTTATAGCTCCAATGAATCCAAAACCATTTTGTTGAGTACAGCTAAATGTTATTTATTTGATGATTCAGGAAATTCATACGAAGTAAGACCCTTCTTAAATCTTGGTTTATGAATGGCTTGTTTTTTATAAGACAGAATGTGCAGAAAGACTTAATTTAAGAGAAAGAAAAACCAATCTAGTGGTATTGAGATTAAATGATTCGTCTTTAAATATTAAGTCGCAAATAACTGCTAAGTTAAAAAATAAATCAAATAGCTCCACGAATTAATAATATAACCCTAATAAAATATTAAAATGCTAATATGTATGATTTGAGTAATATTGAATTAGCATATCAACAATTTAATATTCCAGGTAGAATATTAAATTGGTATTTTATTAGGCGCAGAGGTTTCTTACAGCCCAGGACAAATATATCCTAGCTTAGTTTTACAAAATTCGTGTTTCGGTTATCTAATTTTCAGGAGTGCTATTAGTGATTTATATTCATTGTGGATTAATTAGAGACAATTATGAGCAGTTAGATAAAACTGTTAAATCATTTTGGGAAATAGAAAACATAGAAACGAACATTCCTCCTAATTATGAAACCTGATATGTGAAGAGCATTGTAAAAATAATTTTTATAGAGATAAAGAAGGAAAATACGTGTTTAAAATGTCTCTTAAAAAAGATCTTAAGTGTTTGGATATTGAGTTAAAAAAAAAAAGATGAGATAAAATATACTTATTATTATATACAGATTTTTTACACGAATATTATTTGGTTTGTTACTTTACAGTCATTTCGTGCACACTTTAGGCTACTTAGTCCGGGGCCTACAGTTTATCTTGGACTCCGAACCAGTAAGAAATATCCATGCCACCACCAGGACTTGAACCTGAAAAGCCTGTGGTACCAAATGCTAGCCAATTGGCCATCAGATCGCGCATGCTTATGAAGAAATAGGTCAAATGAATGAAATTAAAGAATGTGAAGAAGCTAATAGTACTTATTATATACCACTTAGGTAAATACCGTACCGACAAATTAAAAAAAAACAACAACTTAATATCATGTTTAACGCATCTTCCCTTACAACAAAAGGAAATTCGCTCAATGCTTTACAATATAACGGATGAGTGATAAAGACGACCTTTTAATACGCTTTTATTAGCTTCACCTGTATCTTTGTATGTAACTGACTCTTTGGGCTCGATTTTTGGACTGATGGCGCCATCTACTAGCGAGTCAGTCAATTGATCAAACCCTATCTATTTTGTTTAATCTTAATTCCTTTTTGTTTAATTTTACTTTTATCTTAAAATTCTCTTTTTTAACTTTAACCTTTTTATTTTTGGGCATCGTCAACGGACTCCTAATTGTACCGATAGCTTTAGATTTTTCGATCTCCTGCTTTAATTGTTCTCAAGCAGGAGATGTTTTTCCTAAATTATAATTTAAAAAATTAAAAAAACACTCTTTTAGAGTTAATCAAACTAAAAAGTAAAAAATAAATTAATAGTTTAAAAAAAAAACACGCTTTTAGAGTTAATCAAACTAAAAAGTAAAAAATAATTGTTAACATAATAAAATGACTGACGAGAAAATGAATGTCACTGTTCCAAAAGCGTGGGGTGCTTTGTGTGACATTTTTAAACTAACTCTGCAATTCGGAATGAACTAATGAAAATTTATGACGATTGATATCGAGCACCCCACGCTTTTAGAACAGTGACATTCATTTTCTCGTCAGTCATTTTATTCTTATGTTAACAATTTTTTTTTTTTACTTTTTAGATTGATTAACTCTAAAAGCGTGTTTTTTAGTTTTTTAAGCTATTAATTTCAATTATGGTTAGAATTTGTAAACATATTTATTCGTTTTCGGCAGATATAAGAAAAATGCATGGAACCATAAACATTTGCTCAGTCAAAGAAAATTTGCAGCGCATTTTGGGGAAAGGCAGAATGAATGAGCCAGTTAAAACATACGAATCTCAACTCTCCCTATACGGAACTGTTAACTTCCCTTGTTTAGCAATGCGCAAGCTTAAGCAAAAACGTTTAGTTTATATCTCTTATTCTCAGAAGAAATACATTTAGCGCAACTTTGACCTACAGAATATCATTCGGAGAATAAGTATATTTGAGCACCCTGAGCGTAGCCGAGTTTCGGCTTAGAAGGGATTCCTTCCATGAATAAATAATTTTCTGTCTTTAAATGTATTAAATAGCCTCTAATTGTATATGTGTGGTGTTTGTGCGTGTGTCAATAAAGCTATGAGTTCTCCAAACCGTGCTTCAAGTATCTCAACACAACCACATCCAGTTACACATACTGGGACCCGAACATGTGGCCCATACCCACACCAGTTACAATCTGGTTGCCCAACCAGCACACTGCAGTAATAGATAAATAATTAGTTATTAATAATTATGAAAATTATTAAGAATCATTGAATAATAGTATCCATGTAAATTGAAAATCTGAAGTCCGGAAAAGAAATGAGTTTCCATCGGAAGAGAAGCCAGATCACCATATTCGGCAATTAATCGAACATTTGGCAATAGAAAAGGAATTTGCCAAATATACATATATATATATATATATAATATATAAATATATATATATATATTTTTTTTTTTTTTTTTTTTTTTTTTTTTTTGTCTCCTAAACTGCAATGTGGCCCAAATCTGAATAAGACAATTATTTTGACTAAATTCACTGTGAATCAAATTGTAATAACAAAAACAATCGACAACTACAGCTTGCAAAGCAACCATCATTCTGATATAACGTACTGATTCCCGCTCTGTAAATGTAAATAGGAAGTGACGACATACTATACATCTACAGATGTGTACAAATGAGCAAAATAGTATTTCTCACTTCGTAACAAAATAAAGTTGTCGAATTTGTTTGTTGTAATTCTCATACAAGACATTAAACTTTAAAAAAGAAAATATATACTTTTTTTTTATTTATGAACAGGCAAAAAATATAATAATTATTCAAAATTTAATGAAGAAATGGTACTTACGTATTAACGGTACCTTGGCGACAGTTGCGCCAATAAAGAGCACACGCGCCAACCGCAGCTACAGATTTGGCGCCAATCTACACTTAAAAGTTTTGTTCCAAATAATAAAATATATATGAAACACTTCATTTAAAATCAAAACGCTTCCAAAATATTTTTATTCAAAATAATAAAGATTGGCGGCACTTAAAACCGCCAAGTCTGTCGCCAAGGTACCGTTAATACGTAAGTACCGAAGAAATAAAATAAAGAAATATTTTTGCCTGCATGTGCTTGATGTAGAAATTAAAAATAATTATTTAAAAATACATAATATACCCTAGATTGTTTGATTAAATACATCCAAAATAATAACAAAAAAAAAAAAAAAAAAAAAACTTTTGAAACGAAATATTAAATATCTTGATCAATAAAATTTCAACTGATAACTTAATATATATTATTAAAAATATATAAAAACTACTGCCATCTATAAAATTGAATAAAAAAGCCTTAATATAATTTTAATTATTTTTAAATTAAAAATTTCTGACAAAAAATAAGATAGAAACAAGAAGAAAACGCTCTACACACACAAGAAGTATATTAAATTAAAATGTTTCTTATTAATTTATAATTTTTAGGAGTTATTTGCTAGATTTTTTTCTGAGTAAACATGAATAAAATTTAGAAAAAAGTTATAAAAAATAAAATATAAAGTTTAAAACATATAAATATAGAAATAAATAAAATATAAATGTAAATATAAAATATATAAATATAAATTTATATATATTTTTTATTTTCAATATTTTAAAAATTTAGATCTTAGATGTAAATTAAAGAACGCTTTTCATAAATATTTTTTTATAAAAAGAAATCTGTTTTAATTAAAATCACAAATATCAGCCGCACATTACGTACTCGTTTTGGATATAATGACGAACAAGTGTATGTTTATATGGTTTTAAAAATAATCAACAATTGCAGCTTGTTGAAGCGATCATAATTCTGATGAAATTGACGGATTCTCTCTCGATCAATGTAAACAGGAAATGATGACTTACAAGCATAAAATTGCTAGATATATTTGTATACATAACATATACTTAATTAATGCTTACATTAATATTTTGATCAATAAAATTTTAACCGATATCTTACTCTATACTACTTAAAAATATATGAAAAAGTGTTCGTGCTGCCATCTATATTACGTTATATAAAAGGCCTTAATATAATTTAAATTATTTTTAAATTAAAAATTTCTGACAAAATAAAAAAAAGGAAATGATAAAATCTTTTATATGTTTTACATACTCTTTTTATTTTTAGCATTCAAAGAATTTTATTTATTTAAATAAGTACTATAAAAAATAAAATTTTTACATGCTATACCATTTTTAAATAATGGTTTCGTTAATTATATTTTTCTTCATTAAGACACAAATGCATAAGATGCATATTAAACTAAAATTTTTCTAATTAATTGATAACATTATGAATCATTTACAAGATTTTTTTTTCCCCAGAATGAGTAAAAATTAATAAAATTTAGATTTTTCTTTTCTTTTAGATTTTCATTGTTTTAAAAAAATTCAGATCTTAGATGTAAATAAAAGATTGCTTTTAATACATAATTTTTTAAGTTTTATTGAAATCCTCAATATAACACCCATATATTATATACTCTCTTTTTTTTTATGCAATGATTCTATATACCAGTATAGGTTTATTTTTCTCCAATAGATGGCGCCCCAAGAAAGGCTAACCTAGGAAAGAGTCGGTAAATGAAGATTGATTGATATTTCTGTGGGTCTAAAATTTTTATATCAGTGGTTCTAAAATTTTTTGAAATTGGGGCGCATTTAAAGTCCTACAAATAATTGTAGGTGCACTTTATATAAATTTGTGAGAAATAAGTTAGAATAATTAAGTCAAATATTACAGAAAAACTAATGTGATAAAAAATTTATTTGGAAAACACCTTAAATTTATTCTTGTGTTTTTCGAGAAACATAAAGCATGAAGTGTCAGAGATTTCTTCAACATTTGGGCATACATTCAAGAGCCAAAACATTATGACCACCTGTCAATAACGAGTTGGCCCACCTTTGGCAAGCAACACAGCTTCAAACCGCCTTAGCAAGGATGCCACAAGTCCTTGGTAGATGGCCGGAGACAGATTGTACCAGATGTTTAAGCAATGGTCGCGAAAATCCGAGATATTGCGAATTGGTGGTCTTTGAACTCCGAGATGCCGTCCCAGGACATCCCAAATGTGTTCTATCGGATTGATATCCGATGACGCCAAGAGAACGTCCCCCAAAGCATAATACCGCCACCACCGGCCTGTATATGACCTACTGTACATTGAGGGAGCAACTGTTCGCCTGGAAGACAGCGTATCCTGACACGGCAATCGGCGTGATGAATGACAAACCGTGATTCATCTGACCAGACAACTCTCTCCCACTGATCCATGGACCAGTCACGATGTTCCCGACCCAGCGCAGGCGCAGCTGGCGATGACGCTTGGTCAGCAAAGGCACACGAGTGGGACGTTTGCTGCGTAGCCCCATATCCAACAGTGTGCTCCGGTACTATTCTACTTGGCCCTGCATTGTATTGGGCTGTCAGCTGAGCCATTGTCTGGCTCCGGTTTTACTTCACCATGCGAGATATCCGACGACCTTTTTCTTTGATAGCGTGTGGACGTCCAACACCATGTCGTCTACTGCTGTTTCACCGTCATTCATCCACTTTGCATAACTAACAACTGTAGATCGCGATCAACCCACGAGTCGTGCAGTTTCGAAATACTTGTTCCGAGCCATTACAATCTGCCCTCTATCAAAGTCGCTTAGATCCGCAGCCTTTCCCATCACACACAGAAGTAAGTGAAAGAATGATTCTTCAGACTCTCCAGCAGCAGTTAAATACCACTTCCACCTGATCACGTGCCTTCCACGTCATCCAGGCGAGTTCATTGCAAAATGTAGGAGAGGTCATAATGTTTTGTCTCTTCAGTGTATATTTAAAAAGCAAACTCTCATTTCCTCGTCAATACATTGAAGATTTCCTCACATTTTTACACTTGTGGAGAGGACAGAAAATTCTAATTCACATAAATATGATGTTGTAAATTGTAGTAAAATGTTCAAAGCTTTTTGAGATATTGACACGCTTTCTTCTTTTAAAGAAGGTCTCAAGAGACAATTCCACATGTTTAATCCCCAATCCATTACCAGTGGATATAACTACTAGTTCTTCTCCTACAATTAATATTTTAATTATCAACTCCACAACTTACAAGTCGGCGGAGTCTCATAGGCTGCAATGGAAATTTTTTAACGATGAAAAAATCCCATAGATGCCAACACTTCTCTTAGTCATCTATGGAAGTTAACTTTGCTATTTTCTCGGAAACAATCTTTTGTGCATCTCTGGCGCTCGGTACCACAGGTTTCGGGTTCGAGTCCCGGCAATGCCATGGATGTTTGTGGTGGTTCGGCATTATTGATAAAAATTATTGTTGACTGTTTTTAAATTCATTAGAAAAAAATTGAAATTCATTTGAATTTTTTTTTTTTTTTTTTTGAAATATTTTAGTTATAACTTAGGGCCTGGCCTGGCCTGGCGCTCGGCACCACAGGTTTCAGGTTCAAGTCCCGGCAATGCCATGGGTGTTTGTAGTGGTTCGAATCCACTTTTAAGCCGTAGGTCCCAGTCCTAATAGAATCGTAGAGCGTTGCGGGGGCATTGTTATTCCACGTCCGTATCTTCAAGTTACACGCGCCCTCTGGGTAATGCAAAGTGAGTAACGTCTGTGCAGCGCTTGCCTTAAGGCATACAAGATCAAGCTGTCTATGTGCTGCATTAGAACAAAAAACAAAATTTTTTTTTTTTTGTGCATTATCACTGTTTGGCTATTTTTACATGAATAAAAATAAGGGGGGGGAATAATCAGAAAGGTTAGTTGTTTATAATGAAAACCGTCTTTTAAAAAATTTTGGATATTTTACTTTTGTTGGGGCGCCATCTATTGAAGAAAATTTTTAACAAAAAAAAATAATAATTGTTTAAAAAAAAAAAAAATTTTTAAAAATTGACAAAAAAAAAGCAAAAATAATATTTATTTTTATCTGGACATATATTTCTCTGATTAACACAGGCCTCACTCCTTGAGAACCTCTGATCTACACATTGACAAAGCTACTTTTAACGAACGACAAACATGTTATTAATGTGTTTTTTTTTTTTTTTTTTTTTTTTGGCGTAGTTCAAAGCATGCATTGTTCATTAAATCCATCTTTCTAATGTTGAAGCTTTATATTTAGAAAACACTACTAATAGACGGAAAAAGAAAACAAAAACTACAGGATCAGTGAATTTGTTTTAAAAACACACTTAACCTAAAAAAGTATTTATTGATAAAAAAATTATATATATATATATATATATATATAGCATATGAGATAAAAATACTTTTTAAATAACATACATTTACACAAACACACATACAAATTACAGTATTTCATTTGGAAATAGAATAGTGATATAATATTAATGTATTGAAATAACTGCTTTGAAGATTTTCCGATCCCTATCTATTGTTATCTTGTATGTATGTAATGAAATTTGTAGTGTGCAGGTTGGGCAATCAGATTGTAACTGGGAATGATGAATGAAATGTGTCATGACGTTCACGATTCGTTCAAATGACGTCACTACTCGTACCTTATGGGTAAATGTCCATCAACGCTGCGAGGAAAACCGATACATATTTCGAAATCTCACACATTATGCAACGATAAGGAAAAGTCTTTTTTAATTTCGATTTCTGGTGTTTTTTTTTTTTTTTTCCCTACTGCTCTGAAAAAAATAAAAATCGGCGATAAACTAAGACACCAACTTGCCTATACTTCTAGATTTTAAAACCTTAAAAGAATTATTTTGAGTTCCTTTGCAAGGGATTAAAATTTTTAAATGATATAATAGAAATAATTTATATATATATGTTGTTGTTATCGTGTCCCTCATGGAAGGAGGGAAGACGGGTGCAGCTTCTGTTCTGGTGGAGCACTCGTAGGTAGAAGTTTGACTTCTGCTCCATGACGCTCTTACAGTCATAGAAAACCGGGACCTAAAGGCTTAAAGTGGATTCCGAACCACTACAAACATCCACGGCACGCCGGGATTCGAACCCGAAACCTGTGGCACTGAGCGCTAGACACTCAGCCATTCAGGCCCCAATTTATATATATACATGGGGGATGAATGAGTAGCGCTTGGTGCCATAAGGTTCGAGGACCCGGCGGTGCCTTGGGTATTTGTAATGTTACGGGATCCACTTTAAACCGTAGGTCCCGATCTATTATGAGTGTAAGAGCGTTGAGCTGACGACCCCAGTGAAAAGAAAATGACATCTGTCTCGAAATCTGCCAGTAGGCAGATTAGCCTTGGCCCCACCATGGAGCTGTTGTGCCAATGAAGAAGAGGTTGTTGTTCTAATGCAGCTGGCAATACAGAGGCAGTTAATCTTTTTCGCCATAAGAAGGACTACACCACTGTTATTATTTAGCACTACCCACAGGGCACGTGCAGCTTGAAGATAGGTACCGAAGTGGGTAACACTACCCCCACAACGCTCTATGATCATATTAGATCGGGACATACTTTTAAAGTGAATTCCGAAAATACAAACACCCATGTCACCGCCGGGACTCGAACTCGAAAGAGCGCTAGCCACTCGGCCCCTATATGAATAAGAAGATATATATTGCCATTTTAATACTTAATTTTAAAGAAAATATCTTTATCATTTAAAAATATTCTACTTCCATAAACTTTTATTACTAAAGTCATTCTTCTTCTTCGTCAATGTCGCAACACCCCCAAAGTGGACCAACACCGTCTGCCTGTTGACAGATTTCGAGACAGGAGATTTTTCGAGTTTCTTTTACGGAATAGGGTTGTCCGACATATTGAAAGAAACTATGGTTTAAAGAAACCACTACAAACATTCATTTCACAGCCAGGACTCGAACCCGAAATCTATGGCACTGAACGCTAGTCACTCGGTCATCAGTCCCACTAAAATCCTTATTTCATATGAATTGAAAAATAAATTGTTTACAGTAAAGTTAGATAATTTTTTTTCAATGTGTCTACACTTTATCAGACTTCAGTTCTTGATGAACGCAATGTACGCGAGAGTCAATATTGTTTTCTATAGGGAAGGAAGAAATAATGCCATTGGAAAAGAATTCACTCACGGACTCACAGATCACGATTGGCCTCGTCATATGCCACTTTAAAAGTTCGAAGTGCATTTTTTTCAATGCAATTAGAAATACACAAAAATAACTAATTCGAACTTTATAAGATACTACCGTGTGCAAAAAGTAAGACCAATTTTCAATTTAAATTTCCTGGCCATATGGTATTTTCAATTTTTATTATTTTAGGTTGCTGGCACTGCCCTCGACATCTGTGTGAAATTTGACGTCAAAATATTCATTAGTGTTTGAGTTACGCTTGGCTTTGTGAGACGCTAAAACTGATTCCGGCGATTTTTGAAATGTCTGAATTGAGCAAGAACTTGCGCTCAATTTTGTTTGAAACGTATGGAATGTTGCAGAAGGCATTCGGTGAGCATTCTATATCGGAAAGAAATGTTTACAAGTGGTATCAACAGTTCAAAGATTTTGGTTTGTCTTTCTACTGTCATCTTGCGCACACTTTAGGCTAAACAGACCGGGACCTACAGTTAAAAGTGGATTCCGAACCACTACAAACATCCATGGCACCACCGGGACTCGAACCCGAAATCTGTGGTACCGAGAGTCAGAGAACAGTTCAAAGAAGGCAGAGAACGCATTGAAGTTATAGCTGTAGATTGATAGAGTTTTACAAATCATTATCGAAAGTAAGTTTCCCAAATTTAATATCTCACGCCCAGTAAATCAGTGCAGTATTTGCTTCATCTTATACATGTGAACAAGTGTTTTCGACTATGAACCTTAGAAAGAATTATTTCAGAAGTAGAGTGACAGATGAGCACTTAGTCTCGTTCCTTAGAATCAGCACATCTCACTTCGAACCTCAATATAAGAACTTTTAAAAAATGAAATCGAAATTTCATTCATCTCATTAACATATTTAAATTGTAATACTTGTATATTGTTTTTAAAATTTTAGAAAAATTATGATCTACAAACACTTGATAATCTTGGCCCACCAGACTTTTTTTTTTTTTTTTTTTTTTTTTCGATTTTTGGCCAGCGACCGAAAAAGTTTGCCCATCCCTGGCCTAGAGAAAAATCGGCGGCATTGGTGTCACTTTTCTCTGATCACGATTGTCTCCGCAAGCACCTTCACAGACTCCTGATCCTCTCCGTCTACCGTGTGATGAACATGTCCCAACTCCATGTCCCCACCTTGCTTCCTGTTCTGCACTGCCTCCTGTTTCTTTATGAAAGCATTATTGAATTGCCAGACATAAGTTGGTGGATTAACTGATGTCATTTGTTTCTATCCTGTTCTTTGTATTTATTTATTTATTATTTTTTTTTGTGATATCTGTAGTCCTGTAAACTCGCCATTGGAAAAAAAAAAATTACCTATAAGAGTACCAGATGATGTAAGTGAGTGAAAATACTATTTAAAGTAAAAATATTTTATTATGGAAAAAAATATTTTTTTTTAGATATATTAGTGCAATAAAATCATTGAATTTATCTCCAAAATTCTTCTATTGGTAAAGATTATTACATAAAATTATGGAAAAAAGTCAGTACTGTTACTGAAATTAAAGGGAGTGTGAAATAAAACTTTGAATGTTAAGTGATTAAATAAGGAAAAAAAATGTTGCAAACTGATTTATGTAAATATAAATGAAGAGTTTAAAAGAGTATCAAGCGACGAGGCAAATTTTATGGAGCTGAGATGTAGATCATTCGGTACTTCTCTATGGGAATTAGTATCATCCATTATTATAAGCAAAGAAAAAATTAAACCTAGATAAACAGATTTGGATATTTAGGTGATATAGAATTTGGCAAGTGTTTGTCACAAAAAAAAAAAAATCATTAAATATTTTAAGGAATTACCAACATCAAATACATTTTAAAATTGCACAACAAAATAGCTGTTTGTGGTTATTGCAGCATTTTTACCACAAGAAGAGATATAGCATTTCCATTCCTAGGAAAGAGGAATGTACACTCAAGAGCCAAAACATTATGACCACCTGTCAATAACGAGTTGGCCCACCTTTGGCGCTCAACACAGCTTCAAACCGCCTTAGCATGGATGCCTCAAGTCCTTGGTAGATGGCAGGAAACAGATTGTACCAGATGTTTAAGCAACGGTCACGCAAATCCGAGATATTGCGAATTGGTGGTCTTTGAACTCTGAGCTGCCGTCCCAGGACATCCCAAATGTGTTCTATCGGATTGAGATCCGCTGAGTTAGGCGGCCAGGCCATTAACTGGAATTCAGCATCATGATCCTGGAACAACTCCAACACAATTTTAGCCTTGTGACAAGGGGGCGTTGTCCTGTTGGAACATTCCATTTCCAGCTGGAAAAAAGAGGCAATGTAAGGGTGCAACTGGTCCGCAATGATGTTCAGATACCCTGTAGAATTCATGGTCTGCTCTACCACAACCACGGGTTACAGAGACCCCAGAGAACGTCCCCAGAGAACGTCCCCACCGGCCTGTGTATGACCTACAGTACATTGAGGGAGCAACTGTCGCCTGGAAGATGGCGTATCCTGGCACGGCCATCGGCGTGATGAATGACAAATCGTGATTCATCTGACCAGGCAACTCTCTCCCACTGATCCATGGACCAGTCACGATGTTCCCGGGCCCAGCGCAGGCGCAGTAGACGATAACGCTTGGTCAGCAAAGGCACACGAGTGGGACGTTTGCTGCGTAGCCCCATATCCAACAGTGTCCGTTGAACAGTGTGCTCCGATACTATTCTACTTGGCCCTGCATTGTATTGGGCTGTCAGCTGAGCCACTGTCTGGCTCTGGTTTTGCTTCACCATGCGAGACAGTCTCCGACGACCTTTTTCTTTGATAGCGTGTGGACGTCCAACACCGTGTCGTCTACTGCTGGTTTCACCGCCATTCATCCACTTTGCATAAGTACTAACAACTGTAGATCGCGAACAACCCACGAGTCGTGCAGTTTCGGAAATACTTGTTCCGAGCCATTACAATCTGCCCTCCATCAAAGTCGCTTAGATCCGCAGCCTTTCCCATCACACACAGAAGTAAGTGAAAGAATGATTCTTCAGATTCTCCAGCAGCAGTTAAATACCACTTCCATCTGATCACGTGCCTTCCACGTCATCCAGGCGAGTTCATTGCAAAATGTAGGGGTGGCATAATGTTTTGGCTCTTGAGTGTATATTCTTTAATAAGTACATAATAACAATCTATCATTCAAAACAGACAGCAGATAAGCAGTGCTGTGGGTAGTTATATTACATGCAATTAGTATTTTTAAATTAATGAGAACCGCCTGTCATTCAAATGTGACAGCAGATAATCAGTGTTGTGGATAATGAGATCTCGTGAAATTAGCGATTGTCTGTGTGACCTTCACAGGTCGAAACAATCACAAATAGAATATGGACTACACCATGAGTTGTTGCATCGTGATGGGTGATAGACCATGGGATGAGAAAGTGTCTACTCCAATAAGAAGTGAAGAAAGACTGACCCCTCCCCGGCTTCTTGACAGATTTTCTTAAAGGGAAGTGTTTGGTGAAGAGTTCTGCGACGAGTCAATAAAAAGTGTTTTTTTCTGAAGAATTTTCGCCTGTTTACAAACTAAGCCCCTTTGCATCACATCGTGATAATCAAGGTCTAACGCAGACCGGTTTGACTTGATTCGTCATCGACTAGAGAACTTTAAAAATCTCCGTCCTTGAGTGAACTGCGCTTGTCTATCTAATTTATATCATTGATTTTCATTTCATTGTAAATAGTTCTATATATATATATAATGCTTGTAAATAAAATTTAAAGTGTTTCCATGAACCTGAAAATGACTTATTTCTTGAAGCTGTTATAGATCGAGATGTTACTTTATTATACAGCAAAGTAGTTATGATTATTATACATTCAAATGCTGATGTTTATTTGGATCAATATCAATTTGAACATTTTCAGATACAAATTATAAAAGAATGCTAATCATTAAAAATACTAATCATTAAAAATTAATGATCCTAAATACTAATCATAATTTCGAAGATGGTTACTTATTACAAAAATCAAACCAAATGCAGTAACCTCTCTTTAATCCGACACATTCTGTAATTCAGCACCGATCAAGCCTTCGCTTTAGTATTTTTCTGTGTAGCTTTATTGTCCATGACCGGTGATTGTCTGTTGTTAAATTAGTATCGTCCATTGTTATAAAAGCAAAGGAAAATTGGACCTAGATAACCGGTTTGAATCATTAGGTGTGATATAGAAGTTTCTTGAAAGTTGAAACGAGAAATTGTGATATCAAAAATTCTCGATCTATGAGAAATTTACTTATAATATATTTTCTAACTCTTCATTTCACATAAACAGAATTAAATTTAATTATCTAAATCGGTTATTAGATTGATAATAATCAATTGAAGTGAGGTGGAACAAAACTTTATGAGAGAATCTGATGAAAATAATATATTTTTTCTAGTATTATCAATTATCTTATCTAAATTAATGATTTGTAAATCTAAACTACAAATTTGTAAATTTTATACATCTAGTTCTTAATAGAGCTTATTGCAAATCACAAAAAGTTGAATAAAATAGTCACAGTTAGTTGCCTTTAAAATAATAGAAAATACATGAGGTGTTTTCAAAATTAATAGATTTTAACTTATGCAATAAAAATAATTAGCACAGAAAGTCCCCTCCCAGTTAGTTAATGATATTTTATTAACTAATTTAATGCATATTTTATTATTATTGATAATAAAGTAACTTTTATTGTTATAAAAACATATTTTGAAAACCACTAGTAATTTTTAAAAACATCTAATCTCTGATTTGTTAAGTCATCTATTAAAATGAGGCAATTTTCTTTTTTTTTTTAAATTGACAGAAAAACTACAATTGTATTGTTGCCTCACAAATCTTTCAAAAATAGTCATGAAATGGAAAAAAAAAAAAATTTATGCCACTTCATTACATTTAATTATTATGCATTTTCTAAAAATACTTTTGATTCTAATTTTTGTGCAGAATTTGAGAAATTTGCAAATTAGAATAAAACTGTATGACATTAAAAAAAAATGTAATACAACAGTTACTTATTTAATCATGTAAATATTAAGTAAATTCCTGTAAAAATAATAATAAATTTAAAAATATGTAAATTTATGTATATAAAATAATATATTAATCCCACTTAATTCAGTTACAACCTCTTTTAAATCACATCCAGTGTTGAATAATTTAGTAATTAGTCACAAATATATTGCAACAAGAAATTTTTGTAATTTGTCATCATGAATAATAATATACTATAAATACATAAATATAATGCATTTTAAAATAAAATATCTGAAATGTGTTAACTAATTAAATTCTAAAAGAAATATTATTCAATTTATATTATTGTTGCAAAAGTTGAAAATGGAAGTATTTTTTAAAAATACTATATAGTATTTTTAAATTGCTTACAGTATTTACTTTTTTATAAATGACGTATTAAAAAATATTTATACATAAAGTACAAGTTGTAAAACCATTCCAAGATAAATATATATTATATACATAATTGAGTTTACAAATGAACTTAAAAATCAATATTGAATAATCAATAGAACTAACTTTAGAATTTCATAAATAGAATTCAAAATATTTTATACATGTCTTATACCTCTCTCCTAGACATCAATAAATGATTCAATAAAAATATACTTACTTATTAAAACGAATTTAAAAATTATGGAATTTATTAAAAATTATTAAATTTTTTTTTTTAAATTCATTTTATTAACAATTTAAAAAGAACATTTCATTGAAAGAAATTAAGAGATTATAAAAGAAGATGAAGCTACTAAATCTAGAGCTTCATTCTTGGAGACTGTAATAAAATGAAATAAAATTAAGTTTTCCTTTTAAAAACACTTATCTGAATTTTGTTAAATTTTAGAAGAATGATTAGATTTATAATTCAGAGATATAAATTTTATTTATTAAATTTGTTTCAATACAATGGAAAAGAAGAATCTATTTCACGATGCCATGCATGAAGACCTCCTTTTATATCGCGCCATTTACAACAAGGCATTAGTTTCTGTAATTCAATTACAGCTTGCTGTGAATGATTTCCACGTCTACAAATAACAAAACTGTTATCACAACTAATTTGTCCAATCAAATTTTTAAGCTTTGTTAATGAATTTTCATTATTTAGTTTATCAAAAGGTATATTAACAGAATTGGACAAACTACAAATTTTAAACTGATTTTCAGGACGAACATCTAATAGCAGAAAGTCAGAGCTTTCCTCTGTTATTTTTTTTAGTTCAGTACATGAAATTCTATCTGTTTCTGATAGAAGTGATAAATTTAAATCTTTATCAGTAGGTGACATATTGCAGAATTGCTCATAATCAATTAACTTTTTAATTGATGGATTTTTTCCACATATTTCGCAGTTATCTTTCTTACTACGCAGTTTAACAGTCCTAAAATCACCACTCCAACCATCAAAAAGCAATAGTTTTTTATAATATGAAGGATGACATCCAATAGCAATCTTGATCACTTCCAAAGCTTGTAAGCATCCAATTACACCAGTTATAACACCCAATACACCCCCTTCAGAGCAATTTGTCACAGTATGAGCAGGAGGGGGTGAAGGATATAAGCATCGATAGCAAGGTGCATCCAAGTAATTATAAACTGTTAATTGACCTTCAAATCTTAGTGCTGAACCAGAAATAAGGTATTTCTTAAAAAGAACAGCAGCATCATTTAGTAAATATCTAGTAGGAACATTATCTGTTGCATCAACTATTATATTATAAGGTTCAATTATTTTTTCTATATTTTTAGAATTAAGTAGAAGGGTATGAATGTTACATTTAACACCAGGATTTATGTCTTTAATAACTTTCTGCAAAGATTTGCTTTTATCGACATCAATGCTTTTAATATTGTGAGCTATTTGACGATGTAAATTATTAATTTCTACAACATCATGATCTACAATACCTATTTCACCCACTCCAGCCGCTGCCAAATACATTCCAACTGGACATCCAAGTCCACCAGCTCCAACAATAAGAACAGCTGTTTGTTTTAAAGCTATTTGACCGGATACACCTATTTCAGGAAGAATAAGTTGCCGACTATATCTTGAAATTTCGCTTGGAGTAAGAGATGATGTTTTTCTCGCCAGGCCACTAATGTCATCAAAAGAACAATTTTTACTTTCTAGCAGAGATTTTAGCTTCAATATTTCTGCATCTCGTTGCTTAATTATTTCCTTTAATTTTATTATTTCTTCTTCCATTTTTAAATCATAAAAACAATTTAAAGCTAAAAAAATTTTTAGGGATCACTTTAAACACGCGCTCACCAAACTCAAAACAAAACATCACAGTTACAATTGCAGTGAAAGAAGAAAAAAATGGAGTAAAGTTGTATTACGATGGCGAATCAGCTGGTAGATGCTGGTGTTCGTTTGGGTTTTGAGAGGTTCTAGTTACATGCTTAGCACGGCAGCTCTCTTGCAGGCGTGCCCGAAAATTCTTTTCTAAATGCCGAAAACGAAGTTTCGGTGCATCTTTCAACTTGCAATTATAATCTCTCCAATGAAGTTGAAACAGAAAGTGACATCATCAACTAAAATGTTATCCAATTAATTTTCAAAGTTGGAAACTAAATCTAAGGTATGCATTAAAATTATCCGTGGTATTTTATTCTCACAAGTTCGTATAAATAATAATTTTTTTAAAATCTAATAATGATCATTTTTATTTCATCGTGCGGGACTTAAAAAAAAAAATTGTCTGTGTAATGTTTTAAATGCACATGTGTCATCTTCATGGGTCTTTCAGTTTTTTAAATTTATGCCGGTCTCGCCCATTTCGTCCGTGCAATGAAATGTATTGCACGGTCTACTTTTTATTAAATATGTTCAAAACAGGTCAGATATGTATAAAATAATTTTTTCTGCCTAATAATATTTATTCATATTTGATACTTTTATACTTTTGTGGATTTTTGAGTTTTAAATGCATAGACAATATTCACTAATACTGTTTGGTGCTTGTTACATTGAAATTGGCTTTTAATAAACAAGATAATTGTAGGTATATATTTTGTGATAATTATAAGAATAAGTTATTTAAACATTTTATTTTTAGTAAAAAGATAATTATAATTTTAAATTATTTGCTTTATTTAAATAGTTTTGTCTTAAAATTTAAAATAAGTGTAATAATTTTAAATGTTAATAAACTAATAGATATTGTCAGTTATTAGACAGCAATTTTATTTTCTCATTTGTTTTCTTGCAAACTATGTTATAAATGGCTTCTACATTTTAAATTTGAAATGTTTTTTTCATTTATTTGGTATTGGGATGCAAAGGATGTAATAAAATTGCATCACTATACTTATAATTTAATACATTTAAAGTTTATTAATATTTGCAAAAAGCATTTAATGGATTTTTGCATTTTGAATTGGAGAGGCTAAATTACTGCTGGTTTTATTTTAGCAACATAAGACATTCTTTTTTTCCTTGAATAATTTGAAAATATTTTAATAAGTATTTAAATTAATATCCTTAAATTAATTTAAATGGGATATACATATCTAAATTTTATTACTTCATTTGGGATATTTTCTGTGGTGTGTATTTCACTGAATTCTTAACTTAAAGGGAAAAAATGTCCCTCTAAAGTAATTACAGAAAAACACTTTAAACATTATAATTAAGAAAAAAAATCTATCTTAATTCTAAATGGATTCTTGAATTTATCATACTTCAATATTTTAAGTTTTGTGCGATTGAAATGATTTCGATAGGATTGCGCAATTATTGAATATATCTAATATTGCACACACACATGCATTTAAATTTGCTATTTTAAGAGTTTTCAAATGTTTTATCCAGTTTGCTAATGATTTTGAAGTAATAAGTTTTTAATGTATTTTTTTAAATTCAGATATTTAAAAGAAATACAATTGTATCTTTGACATTAATTTATATTTAATTATCAATTATAGTATTAAGAATTGTATAGTTATTCTAAAAAAAATGTGATGTATTTCATATCATTATTAATTATATTTAGTGCAGTAGCTACTCATTATATTGCCTTTGTCAGCAGACTTTGGCGATGCTATGAATTGTAATTCAGTAGAATAAAAATATATACTATACGAACAATATAAACTTAAGAGTTGGCAAATTGAATTTCACTGTCTTAGTACTAGTTTTTTTCTCAAATACATATAATCTTTATAGTACCTCTTCAATAGTCAATTTTTGCTAAAATAAATATGCATCATGTTTCCTTTTTATTGGATGCTTGGATGGAAGGGTTAATTTTCACTTGAAAGTGTAGTATGCTATACTTATTTTGTCTATAAATCCTAAGTTTTTGTATTTTCATATTAACTGTGTGCCAGTGGCAAATGTCAATTCAAATAGGTGATCAATTGCTGGCCTTTAATACAAAAATTCAAATTTTTATAATACAAAAACTCAACATGTGAGCTTTTTTGAATAAAAACCGATAAAAAAAATGCACTCACAAATTGTTAACATACATTTCATAAGTGTAAACAGATGTATATTCCATGTAGAAAATACCAAACCAAGGTTGTATTATTGGTTTGTAAGAGTTCAGGGGGTGCCAAATAAATCGCTAAGTAATTAGGCATGTTGCAATGAAATACTTGGTTTTAATGCAAGTTTAATTTTCAACAGTTATATTTAAAATTCCATTTTTATAATTTAAATTAAAATTTAAGTAGTTTTAGGTAATTATTGAGTGGTAATGTTATTAAGAAGGAATCTATTTTTTAAGAAAATATTTAAAAAGTTGAAGGAGAATCTTTTATTTTTGTCTCTCTTATACAATTTCAGCCTAGATGTTTTCACATGTTTTTAAATTGGATCTTCTTTCTTTCAGGAATTCCTGGGCTGAGCACCATCAGATCAAAATTTAATTTTGCTATTGAAGTCGAGAGTACCGGCATTTCCAAATCAATAAAGGACATGTTTGTGTTTAAAAGCTGAAATCCCTGTGTGTGTGTGTGAATATTAGTTTGGGATTTCAGTATCAATATGTATCATAGTCTTTATCATCCGTCATGGCTTGTTGCCAACCAAGCTGGGAAAACTCCATTTCTTTTAACATATGGCGATTTACCAGTCATTCCTATAGATCATTTAACTGCTTTTATGCCAACACCTTTAACTCAGCCGCAAGCTGTTTTTGCAGCATCACAAATTGCTGTTGATATTCCAAATATAAAAAGAGTTCCAATGAACATGTTGATGCAAAGTATGGAATCTGCTAACAAAGGTGTAATGCTTTTTCTCAGGAGGCGGAACTTAATCCCTTCTGCAGGCAGCCAAAAAGAAAGCTTGCAGAATCGACTGGTGGTGATAGTGGCAAGTTCCTCAGTTCGCAAGCTCTTCTACTCCTTCATCTGTGGAAACATCTGGAAGCAGCGAATCAAAAACTTAGTACCTAATAAATAACAATGGACTGCTGTCTAACCAGTTGCGTCCCCGGGTAAAGGCTACATAGATTTTGTATCACTTTATTTAGTTACATCTAAAAAAATTTGTAACTGACCAGATTTTTATACTTGATTTATTATTTTTTTAAAATTGTAGAAATTACCTTAAAAATAATAAAGGTATAAAAGCAAAATATATTATGGTTAAAAAATTTTTATATAAAGAATTAAAAGTTAATTTTTAAAATTATTTTTGTTTATTAAATCATTACCCAAATTGCAGAAGCTATTTAGAGTTGAATATAACAACATTTAGATGTGAAATAAATTTGTTGATTTATAACATTTACTGTTATTTTTAAAAACTTGAAAATCTTTTTTATTTTTTAGTCTTTTAAAGAATATGCCAATAGATTACTTTTTATATCAAGACTTTTATGTGTGTAATTTGAAGGATAACATCCAGTTGTCTAATAATCCATAGCATTCTGTTATAGCTGAATATGCCTCTGACATATAATTGTTTTATTTTCGAACTTGTTGGATTGAGTGGTTTATTCATAGATATAATTATTAATTTGTTACTTTGAATATGTAAAAAACTTTCTAATTCAGAAAAAAGCACGCGAGAAGTTACTGCCAGACAAAATGAAATGATTATTTATATCTCATGGTTTTAATTTATTTTTTTACTAAAAATGTTTTATAGAAGATTAAATGAAATTGATTCAGAATTCTTTATATAAATAGAATAAGATATATTATATACAAGACTTTAGTAATATCCTTGAAATTTGAAGCATATGCCGGGTACTTTTGACATTTTGTCAATTCACATCGATTTTTAAATTATATTTTACTATTTTTTAAAGTCATAAAGAACATATTAAAATAAAGTCGTCTTTTGTAAATTTTATTTAATTGATTTTGGTGACGCAGATGGTAAAATAAATAAAAGGTCTTAATATTTCATTGTAATCTAATCACATTTTTGGATAAACCTTAATATTGGTGCAATGAATCACAAAGTTTCTTGATTTTGTCATAAATTTTGATTGAGCTATAATTGCATTACGTAATACTTTGGGGTATTTATGGTTCTACATAGGCTTTTATTTTGTATTCACTTACTAAAAAGAAATTAAATGTTACTTAACTTAGGAGAAAATTCGAATATGGTAACAGTTCTCGTGAGACAGAATATTCATCGACGCCAAAATCAAAAGCAATTTCCAATAGAATTCTAAAGTTCTAAATGAAATATTCCATTCAGAAAATTTCCACAGCACCCCAAGATGAGGGTATAATGAGTTTTTATTTGCTTTTTATCAATATTGAATATTATTATGATGAATAAGTTTTCTTGTATTGTAATGCA
>BPLR01007942.1:0-174001 GCA_021605095.1 Caerostris extrusa | reverse complement strand
CCACGCTAATTCAATCCTGGGTCAGGCCTGAGAAAGAATTCTTGGGGGTGCCAGTAAGCAGTCAATGATGTCTTCACAGCGTTGGCCGGGTCAAGAATAGCAGAAAATGCTATTCACTGGAAATGATAGCAACATAGACAGCGCATGAACCTGCAGCCCCAAAGTGAGCTCCATGCATTTAGCTGTAACTGCAGCTTCTTTTTGATCTTGCAATAATGGGACACTTGGCACAGAAGCATTCACTAAAAAAGATTGAGTGTACCATTTAGTCATGCCTTTTCGGACAGCATAATAGCATTCGCTCATGCATGATTGAAACATACATTTCTGAGCTTAAATTTCTCAACGCCTTGTTTGTCGATGTTGTTGGAGTCAAAACAGTTGCCCAGAAGAGTGAAATTAATATAATGCTTTGTTATTTATACCATTCACAGTCTATTTTTGACATGTATGATCTTGGCAGCACCCTCTGCGACGCCAGCTGCACAGTCATGTTGGCATTTGAAACGCAGCCTCAGAAACTTTTCAACCAATTTTCCACGTAATTTACGTATCAAAATGCTTAATGCAAAAAAATGCTTCTGTTAATAACAGTAGATCAAGCTCAGTTTTTCATGGTAATTGGTATTAATGATACGGCCTTTACAAAAATCTGCAAGTTAATATCTTTGATGTGATCAGCTTTAAATGATGTGAAATCTTTGATACATTGTTATACGTGCTTGAGTTTTGAAGGTATATTTCACATCTGTTGATAAATACAATTTTATGTTTAAAATTCATAAATTTATTCTATAATTTTATTTAGTCAACATCCACAAAATTGTATGTTCAGAAATTTAGTAGATTTTGTCTTTTATTTCAGGTGCGCATTTCTGTTCTGTAAACAGCTCTTTCATTGTGCAGATTCAAAACATGTTACTATTATAGTCCAAGTTAAAACATTTTGAAAATATGTTGGTTTGTTTTTATGCCAGTTGCTCACCCTTTGTTTTATCCTAACAGGTAATGACGTATTTTTTATATATACTGATGAATATGTCCAACCTTGTATATTTCAGAAAAATAACGACTTATAACGTCGCTCAAAGTGGTGGGTTTGGCGGGACAAAAACACGTTGTTATAGTTTGCCTCGGAAACACTTCTGCAGCTTCGCTAGAGCCGGAATGAACATCGCGGAAATAAGAAACGCAATGGATAAAACGACAGAATTTCTGATAATCGCAGGGTCGAAACAATACACAGTAATTTAAAAAAGATTGGCGCCTATGAAGCCAAAGAGGCTTTAGCCATTGTTTTTACATTGCTGGCGTATCGTGCCTCTGAATATTATTTTCCACTATTTATTTCGTGTCAAATCTTCACTATCATGAAAAAATACATTTGTGAGTCTTTTAATGTATCAGTGGGCGATAGACGAACTGTTGCATTTTTGTAGGAATAACCATATACTTGAACCCTGACTTGGACTTCAGAATGATTAACCTGACAAATATCAAATACATAAAGATATTTATTAAAGCATCTCCTACCGCATATGTAAGGATGAAGCCTTGCCATTGAATTTCTAATCAACAAGGTGGGGTCATGGCCCCAGTACCTTTTAACATAGCAGATTAACTGTGATATGATAACTCATGTGGAAAGCCATTGAGCCACACCCGATATGAATGAAAATACAAAGAATGGGAAGCAGATGCTGCAAAACTGTTGTAGCCGCAGAGCAGGACTGTAATCCAGAAGGTGCTGCATTACCAGCTATCATGATTAATTGGGGCCAGCTTTTAATTATAAATTTTTTAAATTGGCAATATAAACATTTGATTTAAGCTGCCTCAACTTTCATCCATCAAAATTAATCATCGTAGTTTTGATGTTTCCAAGATTGCCGGAAAGCTCGCAGGTGCCTTGCGTGGTTTAAATATACAGGCAATGGTCACTATAGCAGTTGTGGGCTAGATTTCCGAGTGTTGATTTTGGTGAAAGAATCGACATCTCGAAATACGCTCACACCCAACACAAATACCGATCGTACATCCGCTGTTGATATCGTGTCCTGCACCGTGAATGGAATTACCTAAAATTAGCGTGGTCGCTTAGTTTCCTGGCAGCGTCAAAGAATGGAGTTTCAGGTTTTTCGTTGAGAAACCACTTCCCCACATTTCTCGAATGCACAAGCAGATGGAGCCTCAGAATTCTTAAAAATAACAAATTTATACTAAATACATTTTCCTGATGACATCAGCTCAAAAACTGAACATGATTTTTGTGAAATCAGAGAGTGGCTTAGGTTGCATAGTAAGTTTGGCCTCGAGCGCCAGCTTACTTGGGCCTTACCTGATAGTAATGACCATGAAAAGGTCTCCTTGTTTGATGAACAGATCCTCATTCAGAACAACACGGCACGCTAAGTGATGGTGAGCTTATAATAATCAGCCACTATTCCTGTTTGTTGACATCAGAACCACCAACAAAATGAAATAGTGCAAATGAATTTTATACTTCGAAGTTCATCCAATACACACTTTCACAAAAACACATAAATGCGTGGTAATGAATGCTTTTGATTTTAAAGCATTGAGCTTAAAGAAAGCTTCTCGTAACTCATCGAAGATTGTTCATTTTTAAATAGTCACTTAGAGTACTCAAATTACTTTTGTTTGATGCAGATTTTTGCTGTGGTCTCTCACGACCTGACATCAGAAGAATTGCCGTAATGGTCATGGAAAATCATTGATTGCATAAATATTTACGCCATAGTCTTGGATATCCTGTAGCTTCAGATCTCGCAAGGAAGAAATATTAATATATAAGCACTCTATTTAATTAAAGCTACATTTGTGACAAAGGTTACTCACTCAAACTTCAGAGCTAAATTTTAGCAGTAATTATAAAGTCAAGATTTTTACTATCGATTTAATATACGTATAACATCACTAGTTTTTCTTAAATGCTGAATTTATTTTTCATATATATATTTCTTTTTAAATATCTGGAAACAGAGAAAGTTTAGTTTTACCCTGTGGCTCCGTCCGAAATTGGTGATTGTGCACTTTCTTCTTATATTAACTTAAAACCTGATTTTTACTGAGATAAAAATGGAAAGACAAAAAAACTATTTTCTTGTGGCTTAAAGATAATCATAGGCACATCTCTGCTTCTTTTATGATCAGAAAAAGAATTGCTTCGATTCTTTTCATCAGTTGTCTTCTTATCAGTTTCAGCTTATTTTCAAAATTTGATTTGCTTTTTTAATGGAGATAGCTGGTCACCGATCTTACCATCTCAGTTCCTGAGATAGGCACCATTTCGCTTTTCTGCTTTGCGAATAATGAAGATTTTTAATCATATCAGAACAGATTGTGTCGTTAAGAGAACAATGCACGTCGATGCCTTCTTAATGGCGCTCAATGTCACCTCTGTGTTTCTTGAAGAGGAAAGCCAGATTACAAAGCTTCCTCACGATTTGAGCAGTGCCACAGATTGTAACTGCAAGTTGTTTAAACATGCTTTACTCGAAAAATGCCAGTCGTGGTACAGAGTAAAAACACTTTGTTCAGTGATTATGCCGCCCTATCTAGGATTCAAATATTTCTGCAAATTCAACAACTATTCTGTCTGATCTGCTTTAAATTCTTGGAAAACATTTGTTAGATTTCCCATGTAATCAGAATTTGAACTTGATCAATAACATCATTGCGCTATAGCGAGTCCTTCTTTCGGTTAATTTGAATGTTTCGCCAATTGATACTGACCCTGCAAAAAGGTCTGTAAACTAAGCCAGTGAATGAGCAGCTCCGGGTGAAATTCTGATAAATGAGCTGGAAATGCATATAAAGAATAATGATGTTATTGCAAAGTACTTTCGTAAAAAAGACAATATAATAATAGTGTTTTGAATTTTAAAGGGAACTTGAAATACAAATATATATTTTAAATTGATAATATTAGCGATTTTCTTATTTACTTTATCATATATTTATTTCCCTTTTACTTCTCTTGATTCTTCGTAAATATTTCTGAAGATAATGAAAAACTAGAACGTCACTCCAGTTCAAAAATAAAAAGGTGATGAAACATTACATTGAAATACCCGCAGCTTCAAGCAATGGTTTGAGAATCATCTTTGTTTTCTCGTGACACGCTGATGAAGAGTAATCAATCCATTTAATGATTAGCATTGCTTATTTATCCAGCAATTTTAAGCAATTCCTTCAAAACATTATTTTTTAACTACTTAACATTTTTAGTAAAATAATTTCTGAAATATGTGTATTTATTATTATTTTTATATTACTATTATTTGACATTGAAAAAGAAGGAAAGAATAATAAACAAAAATAAAATATAATAAATTGTACATATTAGTCGCTTACATTTTTCAATTAAGTAAAAGAAAACTTTCTATGAATCTGATTTGAGCTGGGATAATGTTTATATTGCCACTTATTACGATAGATTGTTGTATTTTGCCTTAATAGATGAATATCTTTTAAGAAACAAACTACCTGTCACAGAAAATGAATTTTACTGCAACATTTTCTTGTAAGCTAAACCCTTGATAACACATTTCGAAAAAATTGTCAGAATTTTTGAGAAATTAAATTTCCTAAAGCTTGTTGGTCGTTGATATAATATATTTATTTTTTATTCTTGTATTGTATATTTCAGTTGAAATATTAATATAAATGCCGTAAAAATAATAAATGGCATGTATTTTAAATTTCACTTCGAAGTTAATATGTTTCAGTAATTTTGAAAACATTTAGATTTTAAAATTTGAATAACTGTAATACAGTCTGCAGATTTAAACATACTCTGAGTATTATTCAGACATGACAAATTATTTAATGCAGTATTAATATTTTAAAGCTTCATTTTTGTATTATTACTAAATGAAAGCTTCTTGTAATGTTGTTAAAACATTGAAACTGCCATAAGATTAGTAAAAAATTTTACAGAGAAAATGCACACATTGAGTTTAGAGTCGTCGAATTCCTACATCATTTTATATCAAATAATATCCACTTTTTTAAAAGATACAAGCTAATAGGTAAAGGCAGTTATAGTTTGTCTTTTAACTTATCTGCAAGTTCTTATCCGATAATAATAATATGGTTTTTCACTGTCTTCAGGTGAGAGCGAAAACGTAATGTGGTGATAAGACAAAAATAGTGTATTCCTAAGAAGATTAAACATACTGACACTTTTCGTTCTATCAAACATTTTTACCAGAAAACAAAATAAAATACATAATCAGCTTTGTTTTCGAAATATAACAAAATCATGTACTTAACAGGGTGTACTTCGCCTTGGAGAAGGTGCCATATTAATCATGAAAGGTGATACGCAATTATAATGCTTTAAATGAGGTGCACATTGTGGCCCTTTTCCATACTCTTTCTGGCCACAAATTTTGGGTTCATTTAAACAGATTGATTTGATATGTCAAAGCCTTCATAAATTCCATTGCAAGCTTGCCCAATGTTAATTATATATTTCATTTTTCTCAAATAAATCCAGTATAGCAATATTTACATAATGCTACTAATTGAGATTTAAAATTATGTGTCTTACTGAATACTTAAAAATCTTTATCAATTAAAAATAAATATAAATTTAAAAAAATTTAATTTAAAAGATTGTAATTTCTCATATACCTTGGTGATCAGGTATTCCCAGTGGTTTGAGCACTGTTTGTTCCCGCATTTTGAACAGATGAGTCTGGAATGACTGTGGTTTTAAAAGCATGGAATTCTGAGACTTACACAAATCCTAGCAATTCATTAGTGGAGATATAGTTAAAAATGATACAATCTAGTCATTTAGAAAACTCCATGAATTAGTTGTAAATTAGTTTAAACTCGTGTTGATATTTCGACAATTTAATTTGAAATTGGTCTTTACTGAATTTGTTTTATTAATTTATTTTGCTAAACATTAATTTTGAGCTAATTTTCTTATTAAAAATATCCAATCATTTTTTAAAATAAAATTGTTTTTGCAGAACGAAAAATCAGAGAATTAGAAGAATATAATAAACAATGAATACTGAATACCAATAATGAAAATTGCTTAGAATGCTGCATAAGAAATTTTTTACTCTTTTTTTTTTGTAAATCTGCATGATTTTTTAAGTCATTATTGTTACCCTGATAACATTATTGTTATAATTTTGAATAAAAGTTAAATGGTCATATTTTTCACACATAGCTCTGTATGATACTAAGCCATCAAAGTTTTTTTGATAAAAGCAAAAAACAAATTTACTCCAGACAATATAAATTACAAACTTATTTAATGAGAACCATACAAACCCTTGAAGTTCACTTAAAATGTATTGCAAAATACACCAAAAAGTTGGAGCATTTGTTTGCAGATATCACATTTGCTGTAGATACTTATTCAAATGTATAAAATTAAACAGTGATCGTTTTCAAAATGGGAAAGGTACAAATGCATGGGATTGGTCATGAAAAATACATATTTTAAACATAAAATTAGTGGATTACAGACGGATTTTTATACTGCTTCTGTTTCTCTGACCATTAGTGTGTTTATATTTTTGCTTAAAATTTTTCATGAAATTTGTTTCATACGTGCCGTATTATTATAAATTTTTTTCACATGCTTTTTTATAAACCATTTGGAATTTAGTATTTGTTTTTTCAAATCTTCGACGGTTCACACTCAGCATATTCAAGCGACCGTTCATAAAATGAACATTCATAAAAGCCCTAGTTACATTTTTTTGTATTTTAACTTTGTAATGGATACACCTGATAGAGCACAAGGGGTTTTCAGTCACACCCTACCCAAATTCAATTAATTTTTGTTTTTTAGTTTGGTTGTGACGTATCTAATAATAAGAGAAAATTAACCCTGTTGTAAAGGACTTTCTGCACGGGGTGAAAAGTAGAAACTGGAAACTCATGTACTTTAGCAGTCACTTTGTATAATCCATAAAATATAACAAGATGAAATAGATTGATCACTTGATTGATTTACTTTTTACTTTTTTTTGCTTTCTTTTCAGAAACCAGTTTCATGCCTTCACATATTAAACTTTTTATTTAGCCTCCTTTTTTCTTCACTTGCTTATAAAATGTTTGGAATTTATATTTTGTAATTATTATTTTATTTATCAAAGTTTTTCCAGGTTTGAACGAATGAATGATAGAAGTAATTTGACAGCCTTAGCTTGTTTCTGAAACTGGGCCTTCTTGTGCTTGGCACAGCATTATGTAGTTTGTTAATGTAGATATTGAGCAACTTCAGTTCTTTTTATTTATTTTACAGTTGATCTTCTGACATGTTAAGGGTGGTCGGGAACGATGGTCTTGCTCAGAGCTATAAAGAACACCATTACAGTAATAATGTTCTCTATTTGCTTTTTAACTGCCACCTGGAAAATGATGACTTAGCTTTTGGCCTCCAGCTCTCTTTTTAGTAGCACGAGACTGATGAACATATTTGTTGCTCGCATATGATTTATTGATATTTTCTTTCTTTTTGTTGTTTAAAATTGCCATCCATTTATGTAGCTCTAAAATTCTTAAATATTGTATATATATTTGACAAAAGCTGATTATATTTTCTATTGTTGTTTTATTATTTTTGATTTATATTTCTGATTTTTTTTCATTTTCACTTACGTCACTTATGCTTGTTGACAAATGTAAGTCCTTTCCACATTTATAACTGTTTAAAATAGCTTAAAGTACTATGTACTTATAGTTTGTGGCTTGTATTCTCATCGTAACAGAAACATTCGATAATTTTACCTTAAATGTCTCATTTTTATAGCTGTGCAATATATTTTTCATGTTGTTTAAACTTCTACTTAGAAAAAACTCTAGATTTACAAAGCCTAGATCTTTTGTAAATCAGCCCAGCCTTATTGAGAGAACTTCTTGTTTGTTTTTTTTACTAAGATGGCAACTGCCCCCAAAGAAAGGTAAATATTTTTTTTCCAAACAGTCAGTTTATTTAAAGATGGAAGAAACATTTTTGTCATTTCTAAAAGTATTAAAGAACAAGTTTGGCTGTGCCCTTGTAGTGTGGCTTTATCGTTATTATAGAGGTTACGGGAGATTAGCTTTCGCCTGTATGGTGATAATAATAAACAATTAGCCATTGCTGTTTAAAAAAAATAACTATAAATAACTGTTCATTATGCCTTTGATATAATCCCATATGACATTTCTTTATTTTCACATTTGTTTCCTTCATGCAACTGAACTAATATAGCTACAAAATAGATACTTCCAAACCCAGCCTTCTTATCAAAATGTTATAAATATATTGTATTACTTAAATACCTATTCAATACAGTGGAATAGAATCCATTAGAAACAATATTTTAATTTAGACATACTAGAGTTAAATATAGATAGCCTAATGTAGTTTTCCAGTCAGATGAATTTATTAAACACAACTCCTGAAATCTTTATGTTCAAGTAGCAATTAATGCTCGGGGAGATATCACTCAAATCTTGTGCTCAGCAGCAATTTGAGAGAATTAGATCTCGATTACAGTAGCACCTTAATCATTTGGGACCACTGTAAAGAATGGCTTAACAAGACAAACATAGGCCCTGAAAAAGCTCAAAAGCACAAAAGAAAATGTCTGTCTATCACAGATCTAATCCTGCTTTGCTCGAATTAACTCCTCTTTTCAAAGACGATATAGGAGATTACTAACAATTTAATGAAATTTATGTAAATGATTAAGAATAGATGAGTATACTGGGCTTCTGCCCAACACTATAAAAGTGGGACATAGCATTATCTTGTGTCTGAATTGAAAGAGTTTCTGTATATTACTATAACAAAGACAGTTCAAAAGTAGATAAAGTGGCTTCATCTTTTACTATACCATTTATATGCTTCAGTAGTTCTCGTGTGTTAGTGTGATGGCATTTCTCAGCTACGGCGAAACCTGCCGTAAACACTTCACTCTTCCTCTCATAGCAACAGGTGCCTACTGATGAGCGTGATCCATCATCAGTGGAGTTGTACATGTTTAGCTCTCACATGTATCCTCAGAGCTCAATGCTGGCCACTTCTCATGATTTAACCTCCTGAACATTTCCAGCAGGTTTCTGAGTTAATCAAGTCATGTTGATTTGCAAAAGTTCTCATACCTTGTTGAGAGCGCTTTGCATCGCAGATCTTCCCTTCAGATGATAAGCTTAAAAACTCACACCAATTGAAGGACTGCCGAGGATACATTTACAGCCAGTAGTTGGTAATGCTACATGAACTGTGACTTTTGACAATAGCTGGAAAGATGTTTCTCAGCATTTGGAACTTGCCCAGCCCATTGCCAGATAGCAAAGCTTGTTTGTTTTTGTAGTCAGTTGCATTTTCTTGGTAGTAAGCTTGATATCGTGGATTCAGTGCTTATTGTTAATAAATAATAGATTTATTCCTGATTTAAAGGTTTGAGCTGGTATACATGTTAAAACCGAACCATCGATTCATTAATACAATATAATACAAATATTTATGCATCATTTTAAATCAATAAAGAAATGCATGAATCACGTGGTTCAGTTTTAACATGTATACCAGTGATAACGTATGCAGCTAGAGTCAGGATAGAATATATTGACAGTGTATGCAAAGCCTTTGAATCCATTGTCAAGCTACCTTGTAAGAAATTTTAGCTGATACAGAAAACCAAACCAAACTTTTATATTGTATAGACAACTTATGCAACTAGCATGGAAGTGAACTCAAGTTCAAATGCTTTGAAGCATCTTTTTGCAGCTACTGATTTATTAAAAAAAATGTGAATCAATAGCGATTATAACTACTGTATAAATGTATCCCTTCGGCAGTCATATTGATTGGTGTGAGTTTTTAAACATGTAACTCCTGAAGGGAAGATGTGAAGTAAACATGTAAAGTGAACTTACTAAATATGTAACCGACGATTATGAAGGAAACATGTAAATAGTGAAGGACAGATGTGAAGTAAACATGTGACTCCTGAAGGATACATGTGAAGTAAACATGTGCCTCCTGATGGATGCATGTGAAGTAAACCTGTTACTGAATTTACTAAACATGTAACCGACGATTATGAAGGAAAATATGCAAATCCTGAAGTTGTTTTTGACATGTAACTCTTGTGTGTTTTTAGGTTTTCACCCACATGCAACTTCTGAAGGAAATGCCATCCCTTCATCATTTGTAACACGAAATTTCAACATAAATAAGGTATAATTCAAAAAAATCGCGTATCAACATCTACTTTTAATTTGTCTTGTTATAAACCAATACAGAATCTTTCAATTCGAGACACAAGATGCTATGTCACACTTTGTAATTGATTCACTTTTCTTGCAAGTGAGACGATATACCATCTATTATTAATAAAACACATAAATTTCATTAAAAGATTGTTAGTAATCTCCTGCACCATCAATCTTTAAAAGAAAAAGGAATTAAGCGTGATCGAATTCAATTAAAACAGGATTAGATCTAGTTGGTAGACGAGGCAATTTTCTTTTGTCTCAAATGCTCACGAAGCTTTTCAAGAACTTTCTAAACATGCTTATTAAACATTTACTTTTGAACGCGTTGGAAGTTACTGATTAAAGATTAAAAAAGGAAGGTGATGTTTTACGTTGCTTTCTGTAATCAGTGATCTAGTGTCTCAAAATTCTTATATGAATAAGATTTAGTGATATGAATCCCGAACATTAATTATACTTGAACATAAAAGTTTCAGTTGTGTTTAATAAATTCATCTATTTGGAAATGCATTCATTTATCTATATTTGAAAAGGATTTCCTAGTAATATTAATTAAAATATTGTTTTCCTAAGTAAAGTTCTAATTCCATATATTGAAATAAATTATTTGTAATGCAATATGATTTATGAACTACATTTTGATAAGAAATAGAAACTGAAATATATTTAAAGTATATATATTTATATAAGGAAATAAATGTGAAAATAAAGGAAATATATTTATGCAAGTTATAATCAAAGCATAATGGATAGTTAAAACATAGTTATTTTTTTTAAACAGCAATATTTTGAATTGTTTATTGTTATGTACAATTTGAAAGAAATTTTACAAAATGTAAACAATAATAACCATTGATAAAAACATAAAATTTTTTTAATTGTGTTAACAAACTTGTTCAAAATTTAATACTTTTTAAAGAAGGAAAATGATAAAAATGGTTTTTTTTCTTCCATCGTTTAAGAATAAATGACTGTTTGTTTAAAAAAATATTTTATGCTTCTTTGAACAGTTTAAACATCTTAGGTTAAAAAAAAAACAAAATAAATAAGTTCAGCAGATGCATTTCCAAATGGTAAAATGTATTTAGATAAATCGGTTTTAAAAAAAAATGTAGAAGCTTTTGTAAATCTAGAAAATTTTTAAGTTTTTTTTTTTTTTTAAATAGAAGTTATTTAAACAGCATATGAAAAAAATATATTAAAAAGGTTACTTTTTTTATTTATAAAAATGAGACATTTTAAGTTAAAATTATACGAAATGTTTTTCTACAATTACGATGGGAATATAAGAAGAGCATACAAACTATAAAATTACAATTTATGAATATACTTTTTACTTTAAGAAGCTATTTTAAAACATTGTTGAGTTATACAATATTGAAAAGTTACGACATTAAATAAGCATAAAGATGACTGTGGTGAAATGAAAAAAATCAAATATAAATCAAATAATAAAATAATATATAGAAATTATAATCAGCTTGGCCGATATATAGATCACCCATAATATTTAGAATTTAAGAACAAAAATGGATAAAAAGCAATTTTAAACTAACAAAGAAAGAAAAATATCAATAAATCATATGCAGGCAATAAATTATGTTCATCAGTTATCGTTCAACACTAAAAAAAGAAAAACTGAATTAAAAACAAAATCATAATTTTCCAGGTAGCAGTTAAAAAACAAACTAAGAACGATATTACTATTAATGATTATTCCTTTTGTGCAAATACAGAGCTTGCCGAATTATCGTTCCAATTTTTTATGCTTGTAATAAGAATCAATATCAAAATAAATAAAAAATTTGGTTAAGCCGATATACCGGTTAACAAAAACACATAATAGCAATCTTAAACAAAAAAGAAAGAAACAGTTTCAATAAATAATATTCAGGCAATAAATTATGCTCATCAATTATCGTTCAAACCTGGAAGAAAGAAAACATTAAATAAAAATAATAATAAAATATAAAATTCCAAACGATTTTATAAACAAAGTGAGAGAAAAAAATTTAATAAAAAGGGATATGTATGCAATATAATGAAACCAATAAGTATAGTTTCTGAAAAAGAAATTTTAAAAAATTTAAAAAAAATCAATCAATAAGAAACGATGATAGTGGTCCAGTACATCACATACTCACTCTGTCTGAAACAATTATCGTATATTTTATGGGTTATACAAGTAATATATATAAAAAAAAATTTAAAGTCAATTCCTACTTTTTCACTACATTGCAGAAAGTCCTTTACAAATAAAGTTGAAATTTCCTCTTACATCTGGCACCATCTATTATTAGATACATGCAACTTAAATCTAAAAACTAAAATTAATTAATTTAATTAAGGAATTATTATTTGAAAAAACTGTATTAATATCAGGTGTTATCCATTACAAGTTTAAATAAAAAAATGTATTTGAACTTGAATGGATGAATAAAAAGTATTTTATGAACGATTAAAAATTTGAACACAATATATATGGGGAGAGTGTGAACTAATAGTCGGATTTGAAAAAAATAAGATACTAAATTCCAAATGGTTTTATAAAAAAAAGCATGTGAAAAAAATTTAATAATAATGCAGTACGTGATAGAAAATTAGAAAACAAATTTCATGAAAGAAATTTTTAAAAATAAAAATAATAAACGCTGAAAGTGGTCAAGAAAACGGAAAACTCATAGAACACACATAAAATCCCTGCATCTCAAAACAATCCCATAATTTTATGTTTAAAAATATGTATTTTTAATTAATCCATATGAATTTTGTACGAAATGTCTATATTTGTTTTCTTTCCAATTTTGAAACTGATCACTGTTTGAATTTTTATACATTTGATTATTATCTGCAACAAATGCTGATATATACAAACAAATGCTCAACTTTTTTTTTTTAATTAATATTTTGCAATATATACATTTTAAGTGAACTTCCAGAAATTTGATATGGTTCTCATTAAAATAAGTTTGTAATTGCTTATAAATTATATTGTCTGGAAGTAAATTTGTTTTTTCCTTTTTACCTCAAAGAAAAAAATTTAACTTTACTTGATGGCAAGTGAATTAATCATATCATTTTTAAACTAATATTGATAAGAAAAATATATTATTTAGCTTTTTATTCAAAAATTATAACAATGAAGTAATTATCAGATATGTGACTTAAAAATCACTGTGACTTAAAAAAAAAAAAAAAAAAAAAATTAAAAATTTCTTTAGCTGCGAAAGACATGAAAGATTTTAATTGATTCAGTATTCTTCTTATTGTTCATTATTCATTGTTCTTATTATTCTTCTAATTCTTCTGATTTCTTTCTGCAAAAACAATAATTTTATTTTTAAAAAATGATTAAGTTGTTTTTTTAGTAAAAGAGAATTAGTAAAATTAATGTTTTAGTAAAATAAATTAATAAAATAAAAAAATTCAGTAAAAGTTAATTTTTTTTTAATTTCAAATTAAATTGTCGAATATCTATTTACATTGAGTTTAAACTAATTTTAACAAATTCATGGAATTAAATGACTTCATTATCAGTTTTTTTATGCTATACTGTAATTATAGGCAATATTCATCAAATTTATTTTAAACTCCCAAGTATTTTAAATTCATCTTATTCAAATATATCAGTTTCGTAATTGAAAATTCCAAAATTTATTTTCGAAATTACAATTTTTAAAATTATATAGAAATTACAATCTTTTAAATTAAATTTTTTAAATTTACATTTATTTTTTTTAATTATTCAAAGATTTAGAATTTTCTTTTTTTTTTTTAAGTTATTCAGTTAAAAAGATAATTTTAAATCTCAATTGAAATTTATTTTAAATATTTACACTTTATGTAGTTTATTTAGTAAATAAAATATAATTAACATTGGGTAAGCTTGTAATAAAATGGAATTATGAAGAAACACATTTTATATCAAATCAATCTGTTTTAGAAGTAATTTAAAAATTTGTAACTGGAAAAGAAATTATGGAAAAATTTTTAATGAGAAAATTAATTGCACCTCATTTAAAAGAATTTTCTTTAAAACTAGCATTACTAATTGAAAACGCTAGTATCACCTTCATAATTAATATCTTTACATAAATTCTATCAAAATTTGAAGTACACTTTTACTGTTAAGTACTATGATTTTTTTGTTATATTTTCGAAAATATATATAATATAAAGCTGATTATGTATTTATTTTTTATTTTCTAATTTAAATGTTTGATGCGCAATTTGAAAAATTGTCGAAATATTTTAATCTTCTTAGAATTTTATTATTTTTTATGTATCACCGTGGACTGCTCTCTACTTATGAGGCAGCGAAGGCCATATTGATGAATTATTTATGGAGGAAATTCAGAACTTTTACAGATAAGTTAAAAAAAACAAACTTTTAAACTATAGCTGCTTTTTTTTTTCAGAACTTTTTATTAAACTTATTATCTTTTTTAAAAAAAATGAAATATTGTTTATTATAAAATCGACAAAATTCGACGACTCATTTAAATAATATTATTAATTTTTATATATGCATTTTTACTAATATTGGCAGTTTTTAATGTTTTAACTAGCATTTTTATTTTGAAACTAAAGAAACCTCATTTGAAATTAATAATACCTTAAAAATATAAACTTTAAAATATTAATACTTTATAAAGATAAACGTTAAAATAATTTATCATGTCTGAATAATACTCAAGTATATTTAAAAACATTATCTGCAAGACTAATATTACAGTTGTTAAATTTTAAATCAGTAATTTCAAATTTTTTGAAACTATTAACTTCAAGTGGGAATTTTAAAATACATAAATCAACCATTTATTTTATTTTACAGCATTTTATATTAATACCATTTCAACAGGAAACAATATAATTACAAGAAAAAAAAATAAATATATTCAATTTATTTTTAGTCTTCAATGATTAATTAGCTATTTAGGAATTTAAAGATTTCAGAAATTCATAATTTTTTTTCGAAATGTATTAAGTTTACATTTTAGAGAAATGTTTGCTGTAAAAATCTTTCATTTTCAATTCTGTGTGACAGATAGTTTGTTTTCTTAAGATATTCATCTATTAAGGCTAAAAATATAAACAATCTAATATTAATGTGTAATATAAAATATTATCAGCTCTATCAGTTGTGAAGGGTTTTTTTATTTTCATAATTGAAGAATTTAAATCGTATTCTTCTATGTACGGTTTATTATATTTAATTATTACGATTTATTATTCTTTTTCCTTCTTTCAATGTCAAATAATAGTAATATAAAAATAATAATAAATACACATATTTCAGTTATTTTAAAAATGCTAAATGTTAAAAAAATAATATTTTAAGAAATTTAGCAAAGTATGGATAAATAGCAATACAAATAATTAATGATTGAACACTGTATGATGTATGATTGAACACTGTATGCGTAAAAATTTTGAAAGAACAAAAATTGATTATAATTAAATTACTTAAAACTGGATGACTAATATAATATTTTTATGTACTTTATTATTTTGAACTAGATTGGCAGTTTTCGTTTTTCGCTATCTTATTAAATAGCTTAAAAAATAAAGAAAAGTAAAAATAAAATATAGTAAAGTAATAAAAAAAATCTTAATATTGTCAATTTAAAACTATGTCTTGTCATTTTCAGTTGCTACTGAATTTGCTATTGCATTATGTATGTTTGAAAATTACTTGTAATATCTGTTATTATTTATGCACATTTCCAATATTGTCTAAATTTACTTAAATTGCTATTCACTTGTAAGTTTTACAGATTTTACAGGGTCAGTATCCAAATTAACTTAACCAAATTATTCAAATTAACTTAAGAAAGAATTCCTTACTAAACATAATGATGTTGTGATAAGATTCCTTCTAATTATATGAGAGTAAGCAATTACCTTAAATTTAAAGCAAATCAAATTAAATTAAGGTTATTTAGATTTTTTTAGAAAATATTTTTTACGTAGATATCTTTCATTTTCTAAATTTTTTAATATCAAAACCCTAAAATTAAAAAAAAAAAAAATGTTTTTTTTTTACTTTCTTATTTTCTATACTAGTAACATTTTTCGAGGAAATATTTAAAGCATGTTTCGTTAGCAACAAAGTAACTTTACGAGTTACAATGTTTAAAAATGAAGCACTTTACTCTAAAATCGTGAGCTTTGTAAATATTTATATACGGCCCCCCTGTTCCAACAAACAGAATGACTTGTGGAAGAAACATCCATAACCATTAAATAGAACATCGACGATACATTGTTCTCTTAACGACACAATCATGTTCTGATGGTCAAAATAACATTCGCAAAGCGAGAAAAACAAAACTCGATGTCTATCAAGACTGAATAGAGATAAGATCCTCACGAGTGGTGACTTTCAGCTGAGCAGAACTTTTATCTCCATTAAAAAAAAAAAGCAAGAAGATAAATTTTTAAAGAGCATTCAAGCGAATAAAGTTTAATGATGAAAAGAATCGAAACGGTTCTTTCTTGATCTAAAACAAAAGAAAACTTTAGAGACATTCTCGGTTTCTTGTGTTAATCTTTAAATACAAGAAAATGATTTCTTTGCAGTTTTACTTTTTTCTCTTTGTTTTTGTATCGTAAAAAATGGTTTAAAGTTTAATATAAAGAAGAAAGTTTTTAGTCACCAAGGATTTGGACAGATTTTTTAAATTAAAACTAAACTTTCTCTGTTTCAATTGTTTAAAAAGAAATATATATGTGTAAAATAAATTCAACATTTTAAAGAAAAACTAGTGATATTTACTACATGCAGTATAATTCGAAAATGTTAAAGTAAAAAATCTTGAATTATAATTACTTTGTTAATTTAATAAATTTGATAAAAGTTATTAACACTGTCACAAATGTGACTCGTGCTCTTGAACTTTTAATTAAATTGGTCTTATATAGACACTGATTTTGGTTTAATCAGAGCTGCACAGATATCAACCTCCACTTCAATCCTTACGGTAGCATAGACGTTTGTTAGTGGTTATCTACATTAAACTGTCCCAAAATGTGAAAAAAAATGACAGTAAAGAACAAACAAAAAAAAAAAAAAAACATCCACTTCTTATTACCTTTACCTTACCTTTTATAAAACCTTGGCTGAATATTGTTTATATTTTGCTTTCAAAAATAAACATAACAAATGATCAACCGAACAATGATCACAAAACCTAATGAAAGGAGGACAGCTACTGTTGTGATGGAGCACTCGTAGGTAGACTTAGTTCCATGACGCTCACTTTTTAAGGGTAAGGTCGACAACCAAACGCCCAGCAATCATATTATACAGAGACCAACGGTTTAAAGTGGATTCTTAACCATTGCAAATATCCATGGCATCACCGGAACTAGAACCCGAAACCTGTGGTACCGAGAGCCAGAGAGCTAGTCACTTCAGACCCTCTAATGATCAGATTTTAGTATAATAATGAAAAAAAAAATGTGCAAAACTACCTTTGTATTTCTTTCTTCCTTAACCGAATCTGAACAAGGTTGTTTATCAAGACCTATAGGCAAATGTATGCATCCAGAATTTATCTAATGATTTTATATTGCATGCGAATATGAATTCTTCTGATATCAGGTCATTGAAGTTAGCAAAAAATGTGTCGGCAAAAATAATTAAGAATATAAATTATTATTTAAAATAGATTAATCTCTTGGTAGGTTACGAGAAACTTTATTTTAAATAAATGCTTTTAAAATCAAACATTCATTTGCCACGCGGTTTCAAATATGTGTTTTTGTGAAATATATAAGATAAGAAGTGTATATATAAGTGGATAAGACTAAGGACTCCCAGGTATAAATTCATTTGCACTATATTTCATTTTGAATAGTTGGTGGTTCCCCGAATTAGAACAAACAGAATGGAAGTAACGATTAGCTAAGTTTATAAAAGTTAAACTCACCATCACTTAGCGTTATATATTCAAGTTCTGAAATGGGGGATCTGTTCATCAAATAAGGAACTATACTCATGGTCAATAAAATCTGTTCATAAAAGTTAAATTCGTAAATGACTTCAGACATTTTTTTGTCTTAAACCTAACATATAGTTTCAATGATGTTGGTTTTGAAGACATTAGTCATCGTTAAATATTTATATAAAGAATTCATGCTCCTTTTTTTAGAATTCTGAAATCATATACCACTTTAAATTGCACCCAGAAAAGTAAAGACTGATTCCAACAGAAAACGAAAAACTTGAAAGTAAACTCCACCCTTTATTTAAATTTCTCAGTGCCAAATATTTCCAGTGAATTTCAAAGTAAATTTAATTTTAACTTTTTGAAATCGAACTTTTGATGATTTTTCAACTAATACGATACATGGATTATTATTTTTTCAGTGATTGGAAAATTTAATGATTATTATTAACTGCGATGGTGAGAAAATCAGTTATGTTCGCTATTTCAGAAATCAATGCTCACTTTGAAACAAGCATAACTGTAATAGTCACCAGATATTTTTCATAAATAAATATGCAACATTCCGTGTTACTATCAAATTGAATTTCATCTAATCTTTTGACTACAAATTTCTGATGATTCTGCAACCAAATGGATATTTCAGTGTCTTTTTTTTTTTTGATGAAGGAAAATTTAGATATTGATGAAAAAAATCAGTTCTTTTCATTACTTACTCAGAAATCAATGCTCACTGGGAATTTAACATAACTATAATAGTCACCATATATATATATATATATATATTTAAATAGGCAACATTTTATGTGCCTATCGAATTTCCTCTAATTTTTTGACACCAAACTTCTGATTTTTCTTCATCTAATAAGATACATGGATTATTATTTATTAGTGGATGGAAAATTTAATACTTAGTGTGAACCACGATGGTTGAAAGTTCAGTTCTAGTTCCTAACTCTCAGTATCTATTTCCCAGCTGCTTGAGTAAGTCCTACAACTGTAATTGTAACTAGATCAGATATTAAAAATAAGTAAGACTTTTTAGAACAACTTAAATTTCTGAACCATCATTTTCAATACAAAGATTAAAAAATTTATGATTATAAACCATTTTATTAAATCACAGTAATGTAGAACAAATTTTTTTTCATGTTTGAGTAAAAAAAGTAACCTGGTCAAATTTGCATCTAGAATTATTTCCCATTGTTGAATATTTTCATTCATATTTTAAATTTATATACAATTTTCCCTATTTCCAGGACTATTTTTCCCAATTCCAAGACCCCACATTTCCCTATCTCATGGAATCCTTAACATTCTCACGGATGAAATTTTTAAACTCATAAAATATAATGAAAATTTAAATTTTTTTATTGATTGAAATTCAGTTATATAGATTTATATCTATAGTAAATACTCAAATAGAAATCTATGCTTGGATGATTGAGAATTATGGTAAATTAGAATCAAAAGAATCATTTCAATGCTTATTTATTTATTCTTGAAATATAACAGATTCGTCGATGCATTGAAGAACTTCTAATTATTTTTAAAAAAATAAGTTTAAATTTTCAAAAAGAAATAATTTTTAATAGGCTATAAATCATTGTATTTTTTTTTTATTGTAAAAAGTGGTGTTTTTATAAGATCATGCAGATTCTATCCGAATTCTATCGTTTTTATTTATCGCCGTTCCTATTTATCTGTTCAGATGTTTTCGTCATACGATTCCACCATGATGAAACAAAACGAATGTTATCGACCAAACACATTTTTCTCCTGATATGGCGCAACGTGACTTTTCTCTGTTACTGAAGTTAAAATTACCACTTCGAGGAAGACGTTATATTTTATAAGTCGTTATTTTTTTTGAAATATACGAGGGTTATTGTATGATTCATTAATTGCGCATAAAAACACTGAAGTTGACATTTGTTTACACTAAAAAAATTAGCCTAATTTAATTTTCTATAAGTGTGAATATGTATTTTCAAAACAATTGTTCAATTTCTTTTCAACTTGATTCATTAATCGAGAGGGTAATAAAAATGTTTTAGAAAAATTGACTATTAACACTATTATAGTAAAAATTTCCATGACCCAGTCTATATTAATGAACATATTTTATATCTGAAATAAAGACAAATCTACTAAATTTTTATTTTATATTTTTGTGAATATTATTTAAATAAATTATGGATTAAATGTAATGAATTTTATGCATTTAAATTATATTTAAAATCCCAACTAAACAAATGTAAATAATGCTAAAAACATGCAGCCACGTTTCTCTAACTTGTATTCTGTGTAAAAAGTACCCGGGATTTATAATTTAAAACCAGCGCTTAAAAAATATTGCTGCAATATATTTTTTAAATTGATACCGCTGTACTGTGTTGCAATGCGAAATTTGAGCGCGATCTGCATTCAGTGTATTGGTAGCTGCAATTTAAAAAAAAAACATTTAAACATTGCACATTTTTTTTACACTAAAAATATTAGTTTAACAAAGAGTTTGCCTTAAGTTTTGTGTTTCAAATATAACTTCGTATGACGAATCACAAACAATATTGCAGAAGACATACGGTGAAACGTATATTCCAAAATACAAAGATATTAATGGTATAAACCATTTAAAGTCGACCAACAAGAGGTAGGTAATTTTACTCCCTCAACTGTTATGATTAACGAAAACATCGACGAAAACAAATTGATGAACTAAAATCATTATTTTTAGAGTCTTAGAGAGTTGGCTTAAGAATTTAATATATCTTTGATACTGTAGTGAGCATTAAATCTTCGCATCAGCAATCATATGCATTTTCTACTTACTGCTCCCTCTGTGAAGATTTGACAGAAGTTATGCGAGAGCATTTGGTAACACTTATGTTTTTTTTTGGCTTTGGCTTCGGCTTCCGATGGTATGCTGGCGACGAGTGGCACTGCGTTAATGTATAATCACTTGCAAACTGTATTTGTGTTGTGTCTCAATCTTCAACACACCATAATGCCATTCATAATATTATAATTGATATTTTGGGCCTGAAACTCATCGCCTCCCGTCTTTGCTTGAAATTTCTGAATTCAAGATTTTCAAGAAATTGCTCTAGCTCCCAAGTTTCTACGGGCACCACCATCATGAAAGATAACAAACACCAATGAGCAAGCACATTATTCTTTAACAGGTCACTATGTGTTTTTTCCTGACCTTAAGTTAAAATTAGCGTTTCGAAGAAGGTGTTTTGACTCAATTCAGATCATAAAGGAAAGTTAGTTGAAGGAACTGAAGGCCATACCTCAAGGCAGCAAAGAATCAAGCACTGCAATAAGTGAATTGCCCCTCAATGGGGCTTACTTTGAAGCAGATAAAATAGACTTTGATGAATTAATTGAAATTTGTGTGTTTTGCTTAACAATTCCGGATATTTTTCACATATTATTCTCCTGATAAGGAAGCATGTGAAATTTTGCTACCCTAAAGTTAAAATTACCATTTTGAGGAAGCTATTTTGACTCGATTCAGATCTTAAAGGGAGATTCGTTGAAGGAACTGAATATCATACTTCATTGCAGCATTGAATCAAGGGCTGCAATAATTGCATTGCCCTCATTGAGGCATACTTTGAAAGACAAAATAATGAACGAATTTAAAAAATGAATGAATTGAATGAATGAATTGAATAAATGAATTGATTTTTGTGTGTTTTATTTAAGAATTCCAGATACATTTTACACAAATGTTTTTGATATCCATTGGCAATTTCAAAAACATCTCCTTTTTCCTACATAATGTAAATATTTATTTTATTATTTTTTCTGATTACACATGATATTTATATAGAATTTGATATGATCTTCACTATCTCATCTCATACTTGAGACACATTTGTAAAAGAAAAAAAAAATTCTCTCTAAAAAAAAAATACTAACTGAACACTACTTTATTTCAAATTTTCAACATTTTTTTTTAAAACAAAGTATCTTAAAAGTAAAGAAAAAATATGCTGGGTTTCCTTTAAGGAAAAAAAAACCACCACAACACAATGTAATTTACGTGAATAGAGGAAATAGAGATAAATCGAATCCAGAAGAGAAATTCAATTTACGTAATGTGTTTACTTTAAAAAAAAATCTTCTTCAAAAGCCAAACTGCAGTTTTTTGAATAGCACAAATAGAAAAGAGATTTTATTCAAATTAAATTTGAATGCTATTTCATAAAAAATAAAGATGTAATTTTATTAAAAATGTAAAGAAAGTATTTCTTATAAAAGTAATAATTACATTTTATTGTTAATATTTCCTAAAATTACAAAAAATATATAAATATATAAATTAAAACATCGTTTTTATCTGCTTTTTCTTTAAACTAGTAATTTAATATTTTAAATTAAAACTAAATCCAAAATCAATATAACAAAAATATTTCTGATTATAATAAAATATACAAAAAGTAGTAAAGCCATTTAAAATAATCATTTAATATGTTTTAATATAATCCTGAAATCAAATCAAATTAATAAAATGCCTGCATTTTTTATATTTTTAATTATAAAAAATAAAAAATATAACCCTATGCAATTCTGAGCTTTATAAAGCATTATTCCTAAGCTGTTATATTTATAGAAAGAGTTATAGATAAGAGAATATTTAATCTGTAAATTAATTTAATATTATTAAATTATTTTAGTTAAATTAATTTTAATAATATTACAATTTTTTTTTTTTAATTAAATTAATTTTTAATAATATTAATAATTAATATAATATTTAACCTAAAAATTATACATTATATTCTCATGTTCCTTAATAGACAAACAAAACTCGTCTTAAATGCATGTATAGGAGTTAGATAAACTTGATCTGATATTTTGATTTTTAAGAACACTTCAAAGAGTTCTATGAATGATTTTTGTCTTTCTGGTTATTTAGTAATACAATGGAGTAACATTAAAAAGTTTTGAAAATGATTTTTCATCTTTTTTTTAATTCAGCATCATTCTCCACAAGTAGGGAATATTTTAGATTCGTTTATTATTAAGATGTAAAAAATAATGTAAGATCAATAGTAACTGAGCATGTTAAAAAAAAAATTCCAGATGCAATGAAATACAATGAAGTCCATATTCTTTGAAAACTGGTATTATTTTGGAAATAATGTCAAATAGTTAAATTAATTTTTAATGGATATATAAAAGTACCGAGTTGAACAGATCCAACTTGTTAGTTTATCTCACCTTGTATAAAGCTAAAAAACTTAGTTAAAAGGATTTACATACTTAAATAGTCCCCAAATATGGAGATGAAATATAAATATATAAGCCATTTAATAATTTGTATGGTACATCAAGCCCTTATATTCTTTATGTAGTCAAATAGTTTCAGAAAAATGGGTAAGGGTTGTTCATCTGAAGAAGATTAGAGGGTCCATTGATGGGTTTTGAGTGTGTGTGGGGTGATAAACTTTTCTTGCTGAGATTCTATGCCTTTGTATAAAAGTCATAATTGCAGGTTTAGCCTCTTTTTACTGGTCAAAGTATTCAATAAATTTTCAATAGTATATATCAATCAATCATTTTCTTGTGAAGAAAAGGTTTCTACTAATGACATCGCTTTAATCATTACTGCTCTATTGCTGGTAGTTTCATTTGCAATTTCTTGGCCACTCGGCAATATCTTCTTCAGCAAGAAACTTATAAGCAGGACATCAATTTTCAAAAAGGTTTCAATCTAAACAACGATTATCTTCCGTTTTATTATCTTTTGTATTCACTTTAACTGAATTTCGCTGCTTCCTTTTTTTTTTATTCTGTTTGTGTAAAGATGGAAAAACAGTGAATTTGCTGAGCATTTGAATATCCTTCTTCTGAGATATCATTGATATTTACCAAATATTTTGAAATCAATTTGGGTATCAAAATGTGTGCATACACCAATAAAGTTGATTCTTGACCTGACGTTTTAAATTCCAGCTCAAACTGATAGTGTTTATTAACCCATAATCCATTACTGTCTAAAAACAGTTCGGAAATTCTAAAAGTGTTTTAAGGAGCAATGTATACACACAACAGGCACAATTATATTTAAACAATGCAAAACCAGTAAACAATTTTTTTCGCGCAGTTTTTCGCACAAAACAAAAAAGTTCCATCCGTGTCGAACACTAGTTGCATCGTCAAAGAAAAAAGAACACATTCTTTTTTTTTAGTAAACAACGGTGGATTTTATGGGCCATATTTAGCTATAGTACTAACAGGCCAATTGTAAAATGATAAGAAAAGACATTGTCTTTCGAAAAGGCTTTTAAGAGTTTACTTTTGTGAATTATATGGGAAAAAAAATCGAAATTTTCAGCCAGGTATAATGACAATTAATGTGAGATGCTTAACACTATTTGTCACAATCGCTATAGATCTCCATATTTCAGCAGAAGAAAGCAGTGATTGTAATGAGTGCTAACAGAGGATATGAATCTAAATCTCCTGCTTTCTGGTACGAATTTAATGTCAATTGGCTAGATCTCTTGCCTTTGGTACACAGGCTACAGGTTCGAATCCTGGCGGTGGCATGGATGATTGTTAGTGGTTCGGAATAAACAGTAGTTATCTGTCTAACAGTAGTCTTTAAACAATAGTTATCTGTCTAACAGTAGTCTTTAAGCAATAGTTATCTGTCTAACAGTAGTTATCTGTCTAACAGTAGTCTTTAAGCAATAGTTATCTGTCTAACAGTAGTAAACAGTAGTCTGTCTAATTAGCCTAAAGTGAGCAAAAAATTACTGTAGAGACAAATCAAACAAAATCTGCGTTTTAGCTGCGCCTTTTATATTATTGTTTTACTTATGCTCGCCACGTATGGCCCACTAACGAGAGATAAGGGAGGGCATTTCATTTACTAAAGAAATTTTAGATTAATTGTCCACATTTACGTATCGTATAGGAGAAAACCGCTGAAAGCTCTAACCAAGAAGTTTGACAATGAATTCAAAAGCTTTGCACACACTGTAAAAACTCCATCGAATCTTCTCATTTCTAAAATGAGAGACTATAACACACATTCCAATGAATTCGAACTTGAACTATAGCCGTATATTGACCACTTGGATACAAGATAAAAAACTGAACCGTAATTTGTGCCTTTCTTTAACGACTTAAATGGATGCATAAATATTTGTAATTATTTATTTATTAATAAATCTTTATAAGTGCAAAAAAAAATCTCTGGTCACCTATGTTATCATATATGCTTTAATAAACTTCCCTGCGCAAAAGTAAAACAAATGCATCTTGCTCTATACACCATTTTCTTATCCATTTCTATCGAAGGACGTGCGCAAAAGTCTTCCATTTCTGTTATGATCATCCCAACTATCTCCATTTAGAGTCCTTGGGGACCTTGAAGATGTTGATACAGGGAGTCACAAGGCAATGCGATTCATCTCGGAAGGAAAGTCATTCAGATGTGCTGCGTAACCAATCTGGAAAGGATTTCGGGAACCCAGGAGTAGGATGTTTTACTGCACGTACTCAGAAGATTTGGGGAAATATGTTTCAATGGATTTCCTTTATGGAATTTGTGCCGTGTAAGGAATCGCTGCATCAGCACTATACTTCTTCATCAATAAACAATGCAAATAGACTACAGAAGATGACTAGAGTTTCTATGAAATATGAATTACCCTATCCATGGTATATAGTTATTAATAATTCAATGGATTTATATTATATTGAATAGTTAATTTAATATTGTTTTGATATCATAACGAATGGCTTAAGGACATCATTTTCATTTTTTACTATACTTCATAAAATTTAATTTTATATCTAATCTTCATCAATAAATGATGCAAATAAGTAAGACTACAACGAATGTGACTAGAGTTTCCGTGACATATGCTGGAATATCCATGGCATAAATGAAATATGAATTACCCTATATGTGGCATAAACTTATTAATAACTCAATAAAATTATATTTAATAATTATTTAATATTATTATGATATTGTAACAAATGGTTTAAGGTAATCATTGTTGTATATTTTACTATATTTTATAAAAGTTAACTTTATATCTAATCGTCATTTATAAACAATACAAATACGATACTACAGCGTTTTTATGAAATATGAATTACCCTATCAATGGCATAAATTTATTAATAACTCAGTGGAATTATATTATAATGAATAAATAATTTAATATTGTTTTGATATCATAAAGAATGCTTAAACACATCAATTGTTGCATTTTACTACACTTTATTCAAGTGAACTTTATATTTAAATAAAATATCAAATTTGCGACCTATAATATTAAATTTGTTGCCTCAAAAGAATATATAAATTTAAAATTCATTTCTTAATCAAAACATCCATGATTTTTATATACTACACAACTATTTTTTTTTATATACACCAACACCATTTTATTGAAAATAAGTCACATTATATATATATAAAAAATACATAGCAAACCATAACTTAAATCATAGTGCAAAACCGAAGCATATAAATTGAAAATCTCAATTTCCAAGGTCTTAAACAATACACCATTCTCCATCTACTAAAGAACGAGTTTCTTTAAATTACTATTCGAGCGCGATTTGTTCCATACGTCCATATTTCTTTTTAAGTTAAAATTTTTTTGAAACCAATACCATTGGTAAAAACGACCAATGATACGACAAGAAATACAAAGAGGGAAAAAAACGGTGAACTTTTTCCCTTTCAAAATCCCCAGAATTTCGAAGATGATTACAGATTGAATATCAAATGTACTTTATATTCTACCGGTTAGGTTCTGAAAATAGTCGACGAAAAGCAGGCTCCCAATCGGATAGGGAAAAGAAAGGCAGATGCTTTTTAGCGAATTAGACGCGTCAGTTGCGACAGTGTTTGCGGGTCCCGTTACTGACACTCCTTTCATCCCCATACTCTCCCCATATTTTCTTCATTACTCGCTTTTTATTTCTAGTGCATGGTTCAACGCCTTGTGAAATGAAATCATAAAACGGTTTTCAGTGAAGTTCGTAAGCATAAGTCGTATATATTGACACAGGTTTAAGTAGCGGAAGAGCGCTTTGTGATAAGAGAAGCCATTGTGATTTTAAAATATTAGCGTATTTATTTCATTGAGTTTGGGAGTAGATGGTAATAAGATAAACTTCAAGTTTTTCTTACCATTTTAAGCCATTAAACTCTTTGTTTGCTTTACGTATTGAATGTAATTATTCACGTGAAATATTTGTCAATTAGTACAATTTTATTAAGTGTTCGTTGAAGAATATGTTATCATTGTTTTTGAAAATGTCATATCACTTTATTCAAGCATTGAGATTGTGTTTTCTTTTACTATGAAAATATAGCAAAATTAAGCAATTTCATATTATTCAAAGCTTTGTTAAACACAATAACGATTATTTTATTCGTAAATTTTTGCCTGTCATTGTCATTGTCATTGCCAAACTGTCATTGTATCTTATTAATCCATTTTTTTTAAACTCGGCTTGTATTTCTTCATTGAAATGAATTAACTTTTCCTTCTGAAAGTCGTTAATCAAAATCAAACTTTTTTTAAATATACCTCGTAATTTTTAACTTTAAAAATGTTCTTATAAATATTTTATGTATGAGTAAATTTACTTTTTCTATGTATATTGTTATCTTATTCATATATGTAGTATTATTAACGTGCATTTCTTCATGCGCTGTTAAATCATAAAAAATGTCTTTGAAATAAGAAGTTTCTAGCAAAATAAAAATAATAATAAATTAATAAATTAATAACATTATATAAATTTGAAATACTTTTTCTTAATAAAATCATCCATGATTTTTATATACTATCCAACTATTTTTTTTTTTACCAACACAATTTTATTGAAAATACATCATATTATATATATAAAAAAAAATACACAGCAAACCATAACTTAAATCATAGTGGAAAACCAAAACACATAAATTGAAAATCTTCATTTCCTGCGATCTAAAACAATACACCATCTACATAAAGAACGAGATTCTTTAAATTATTATTCGAGTGAGATTTGTTGTATACGTCTACATTTCTTTTTAAGATGAAATTTTTTTTGGAAACCAATACCATTGGAAAAAAAGACCAATGATGTGACCAGAAATACAAAAGGGAGAAAAAGCACTTTTTTTCCCTCTCAAAATCCCAGAATTTCGAAGATGATTACGGATAGGATATCAAATGTACTTTACCATCTACCGGTTAGGTCCTGAAAATAGTCGGCGAAAAGCAGGCTCCCCAATTGGATAGGGAAAGGAAAGGCAGATGCTTTTAGCGAATTAGACGCGTCAGTTGCGCCAATGTTTGCGGTCCGTTAGTGACACTCCTTTCTTCCCTCATATTTTCCCCATTACTCGCTTTTTATTTCTAGTGCCTGGTTCAACGCCTTGCGAAATGTAATCATAAAACGGTTTTTCTGTGAAGTTAGTAAGCATAAGCGGTCTATATTGACACAGGTTTATGTAGCGGAAGAGTGCTTTGTGATAAGAGAAACCATTGTGATTTTAAAGCATTAGCGTATTTATTTCATTGGGTTCCGGGTAGATTTCATTAATTAAACCTCTCTGGTAATAAAAACACACTTAAAGTTTTCTTACCATTTTAAGTCATTAAACTCTTTGTTTGCTTTAGGTATTGAATATAATTCTTCATGTGATTCAATTATTCAATTGTTTGTTGCAGTGTTTGTTGAAGAATATAGTATAACTGTTTTTGAAAGTGGAAATCGATACCATTGGCAACTTACGTACCGATTACGGAGTACCAATAGGAATAAACTTATCATCTTAATTCGTAGCTAAAGTTAACAATTATATTTGGCTGCATTAGGTTAGTAAACAATAAATTACAAGATAATGTTTCAAAATTAAATATATAGTACACAAAATTTAAAATTACAAAAAAAATATATAAAAGTAAAATGCAAAATAAAAATTAAAATTAAAAATAAAAGAATTTCAAAAGTACACACTGACATTTTAAATATTATGTCCTGGAAAATAATAATGTATTTTAAAATAAATTCATCTGTTTCCGCCCGGGTTCGAATTGGGGAACCTGCGCATATGAAGCACACGTGATAATCATTACACTACGAAAACGGACATGAATGATCGAGTGGCTACCGCTTGGTTGCTCGGTACCACAGGTTTCGGGTTCGAGTCCCGGCGTGCCATGGATGTGTGTGTAGTGGTTCGGAATCCACTTTAAGCCGTAGATCTCGGTCTCATATGACTGTAAAGGGCGTCACGGAGCAAAAGTCACGCTCCTACATACGGGTGCTCCATCACAACAGAAGCTGTCCCTTTCCTTCCATCCATGAATAGATCACTCATGAGATGCCCGTCCTGCACTGCAGGACACTGAGGATTAGCCAACATCAACAACTACGAAAACGCTTCAATACCATTAGAAAAACGACCAATGGGGAAAAAATTTGAAATACAAATGGGAAAACAGACACTTTTTCCCTCACAAAATCCCCATAATTTTGTTGATGATTACGGATAGGATATCAAATGTACTTTACCTTCTACCGGTTAGGTTCTGAAAATAATCGGCGGAAATCAGGCTCCCAATTGGATAGGGAAAGGAAAGGCAGATGCTTTTAGCGAATTAGACTTAGACGTCAGTTTCGCCAGTGTTTGCGGTCCGTTAGTGACACTCCTTTCTCCCCCCCCATTTTTCTCCATTACTCGCTTTTTATTTCTAGTGCATGGTTCAACGCCTTTTGAAATGAAATCATAAAACGGTTTTCTGTAAAGTTCGTGAGCATAAGCACTCTGTATTGACACAGGTTTAAGTAGCGGAAGAGCGCTTTGTGATAAAAGAAGCCATTGGGATTTTAAAACATTAGCGTATTTATTTCATTAGGTTCGGGTGTAGATTACGTTAATTAAACCTCTTTGGTAATAAAACATACTTGAAGTTTTCTTACCAGTTTAAGTCATTAAACTCTTTGTTTGCTTTAAGTATTGAATGTAATAATTCGCGTGGATATTTTTTAATTAGTAAATTTTATTAAGTGTTTGTTGAAGATGATATTATAATTGTTTTTGAAAGTGGTGTATTATTTTATTCAAGCATTTAGATAGTGTTCTCTTTTACTATGTAAAATATGGCAAAATTAAACAATTTCATATTACTTAAAGCTTTGTGGTAAACACGAAATTATATGACAATTTTATTAGTACATTTTTGACCCCCAAACTGTCATTATATCTTATTAATCCTTTTTTTTTTCAAAACTCGGCTTTTATGTAATTTTATAATTGTTTTCTTAATCAAACAAGCCATGATTTTTATATACTACCCAACTACTTTTTTTTTATGTATACCTTCACAATTTTTTTGAAAATAAATCATATTTTTATATAAAAAATACATAGCAAACAAAACTTAAATCATAGTGGAAAACCAAACATATAAATTGAAAATCTCTATTTCCAAAATCTTAAACAAAACACTGTTCCCCATCTACAAAAAGAACAAGTTTCTTTAAATTATTATTCCAACGATATTTTTATACGTCTACATTTCTTTTAAGTTAACATTTTTTAAATTTTTTTTTTGAAAACCAATATCATTGTAAAAAACGAACAATGATACGACCAGAAATACAAAGGAAAAAAAGCACTTTTTCAACCCAAAATCCCCAGAATTTCGGAGATGATTACGGATCGGATATCAAATGTACTTTACCTTCTACCGGCTAGGTTCTGAAAATAGTGGGCGAAAAGCAGACTCCCAATTGGATAGGAAAGGAAAGGCAGCTGCTTTTATCGAATTAGACGCGTCAGTTGCACCAGTGTTTGCGGTCCGTTAGTGACACTCCTTTTATCCCCCGTCTCTCCCCATATTTTGTCTATTACTCGTTTTTTATTGCTAGTGCATGGTTCAACGCTTTGTGAAATGAAATCATAAAACGGTTTTTGTAAAGTCCGTGAGCATAAGCGGTCTAAGTAGCGGGTTTAAGTAGTTTAAGCATGTTTAAGTAGCGGAAGAGCGCTTTGTGATAAGAGAGGCCATTGGGATTTTAAAACATTACCGTATTTATTTCATTGTATTTGGGAATAGATTTCGTTAATTAAACCTCTTTTGGTATTAAACTTAAAAGCTTTCTTACCATTTTAAGCCATTAAACTCTTTTGTTTGGTTTACGTATTGAATGTAATTATTCACGTGGATATTTTTTAATTAGTAAATTTTTATTAAGTGTTTGTTGAAGATGATATTATAATTGTTTTTGAAAGTGGTGTATTATTTTTATTCAAGCATTGAGATAGTGTTCTCTTTTTACTATGGAAACATTAAGAAATTCATATTATTCAAAGCTTTGTGGTTAACACGAAATAATACGACTATTTCATTAGTAAATATTTTTCCCTAGAACTGGGGTTGTATTTCTTTATTGAAATTAAATTCTTCATTCTGAAAATTTTTAATCAAAATTAAACAATTATACTTTTAAATGTACATCTTAATTTTTAACATTAAAAATGTTCTTATGTATATTTTTATGTATAAGTAAATTTAATTTTTTTATGTATAATTGTTATAATAATTCATATATGCAGTATTAATATTGTGCATTTTTTTCCTGGACTATTAAATCATATCAAAAAATGCCTTTTCACATACGAAGTTTATTAGAAAAAAAAAAAAAAATTATAACTTTATATAAATTTAAAACTTTTTCTTAATCAAATCATCCATGCTTTTTATATATCAGCCAACTAAATTTTTTTTTTTATACCTATGCAATTTTAGTGAAAATAAGTCATATTATATAAAAAATACAAACCATACCATTATTTAAATCATAGTGGAAAAACCAAAACATATAAATTGAAAATATCATTTTCAGGATCTTAAACAATACACCATCTACATAAAGAACGAGTTTCTTTAAATTATTATTCAGCAAGATTTGTTCTATACGTCTACATTTCTTTTTAAGTTAACATTTCTTTGAAAACCAATACGATTGGTAAAAACGACCAATGATACGATCAAAAATAAAAAGAGGGGTAAAGGCACTTTTTTCCCCTCTCAAAATCCCCAGAATTTTGTTGATGAATACGGATAGGATATCAAATGTACTTTACCTTCTACCGGTTAGGTTCTGAAAACAGTCGGCGAAAAGCAGACTTCCAATTGGACAGTGAAAGGAAAGGCAGATGCTTTTAACGAATTAGACGCGTCAGTTGCGCCAGTGTTTGCGGTCCGTTAGAGACACTCCTTTCTTCCCTCATGTTTTCTCCATTACTCGCTTTTTTTTATGTCTAGTGCATGGTTCACCGCCTTGTGAAATGAAATCATAAAACGGTTTTCTGTGAAGTTCGTGAGCATAAGCGGTCTATATTGACACAGGTTTAAGTAGCGGAACAGCGCTTTGTGATAAGAGAAGCCATTGTGATTTTAAAAACATTAACGTATTTATTTCATTGGGTTCGGAGTAGATTTCGTTAATTAAGCCTCTCTGTTAAAAATGCAAACTTAATGTGTTCTTATCATTTTAAGTTATCAAATTCTTTGTTTGATTTACTTATTGAATATAATTATTCACATGAATATTTTTAATTATTAAAATTTTATTAAGTGTTTGTTGAAGATTATATTATAACTATTTTTGAAAATGGCTTATCATTTTATTCAAGCATTGAGATAGTGTTCTCTTTTACTACGAAACACATGGCAAAATTAAGCAATTTCATATTATTCAAAACTTTGTGGTAAACAGGAAATAATACTACTATTTTATTAGTACATTTTTTCACCAAAACTGGGATTATATCTTTGTAATACATTTTTTTTTTTTTCAAAACTGAGCTTGTATTTCTTTATTGAAATTAAATTAACATCTTCATTCTTATAGTTGTGAATCCAAATCAAACTTTTTTTAAATATACCTCTTAATTTTTAACCTTAAAAAATGGTCTTGTGAATATTTATGTATAAGTAAATTTACTTTTTCTATATATATATTTGCTATAATTATTCTTATACGTAGTATTAATATCGGGCATTCATTTACTGGACTGTTAAAATCATGTCAAAGAATATCTTTCAAATACGAAGTTTATTAGCAAAAAAAATAAAAAATAACATTATATAAATTTCAGGTTCTTTTCTTATTCAAATCATTCATCATTTCTATATACGACCTAACTATTTTTTTTTAAAAAATACCTACACAATTTTATTGAAAATAAGTCATATTATATATATAAAAATATACACTGAAGTGACAAAGTCATGGGATACCTCTTAATATCGTGTCGGCCCTCCTTTCGCCCGACGAAGTGCAGCAACTCGACGTGGCATGGACTCAACAAGTCGTTGGAAGTCTTCTGCAGGAATATTGAGCCATGCTGTCTCGATAGACGTCCATAATTGTGAAAGCGTTGATGGTGCAGGATTTTGGGCACGAACAGACCTCTCGATGATGTCCCATAAATGCTCGATGGGATTCATGTGGGCGATCTAGGTGGCCAGATCATTCGTTGGAATTGTCCAGAATATTCTTCAAACCAATCGCGAATAGTTGTGGCCCGGTGACATGGCGCATTGTCATCCATAAAAATCCCATCGTTATTTGGGTACATGAAGTCCATGAATGGCTGCAAGTGATCTCAAGTAGCTGAACATAAGCATTTCCTGTCAATGTTCGGTCAGTCGCACCAGAGGACCAAGTCCATGCCATGAAAAAACAGCCCACACCATTACGGTGCCACCACCAGCTTGAACAGTGCCTTGCTGACAGTTTGGGTCCATGGCTTCGTGGGGTCTGCGCCACACTCGAACCCTACCATCAGCTCTTACCAGCTGAAATCGTGACTCGTCGGACCAGGCCACGGTTTTCCATTCATCTAGGGACCAACCGATATGCTCACGTGCCCACGAGAGTCGCTGCAAGTGATGTCGTTTTTGTCAGTAAAAGGCACTCGAGTCGGTCTTCTGCTGGAATAGCCCAAGAAAGCCAAATTTCTTCGCACAGTTCTAACAGACAAGTCCCTTGTACGTCCCACATTGATTTCTGCGGTTATTTGACGCAGTGTTGCTTGTCTGTCAGAATTTACGACTCTTTGCAGACGTCGCCGGTCTCGGTCGTTAAGTGCAGGCGGTCGACCACTGCGCTGTCCATGGTGGGATGTTATGCCTGAAATTTCATACTCTCGGCACACTCTTGACACAGTGGATCTGGGAATGTTGAATTCCCTAACGATTTCGAAATGGCATGACCCATGCGTCTAGCTCAACTAACATTCCGCGTTCAAAGTCTGTTAATTCCCGTCGTGCGGTCATCATCACGTCAAAACCTCTGCACATGAATAACTTGAACAGAAATGAAAGGTCTGCGAAAGCACTGCGCTTTTATACCTGTTCTACGCGATGCTACTGCCATCTGAAAATTTGCATATTGCTATCCCTTGACTTTTGTCACTTCAGTGTATATAGCATACCATAAATTAAATCATAATGGAAAAGCAAAACATATAAATTGAAAATCTCTATGTCCAAGATCCTAAACAATAAACCATTCCCCATCTACATAAAGAACGGGTTTCTTTAAATTCTTACTCAACGAGTTTTAATCCATACATCTACATTTCTTTTTCAAGTTAACAAATTTTTTGGAAACCAATACCATTGAAAAAACGACCAGAAATACAAAGTGGGGAAAAAACACTCTTTCCCTCTCAAAATCCCCAGAATTTTGAAGCTGATTACGAGATTGGATATCAAATGTACTTTACCTTCTACCGGTTAGGTTCAGAAAATAGACGGCGAAAAGCAGGCTCCCAATTGGATAGGAAAGGAAAGGCAGATGCTTTTAGCGAATTAGACGCGTCAGTTGCGCCAGTCTTTGCGGTCCGTTATGACACTCCTTTGTTCCCCCTCCACTTTTCCACCCCCATATTTTCCCTATTACTCGCTTTTTATTTCTAGTGCATGGTTCAACGCCTTGTGAAATGAAATCATAAAACGGTTTTCTGTGAAATTTTAAGCGTAAGCGGTCTATATTGACACGGGTTTAAGTAGCGGAAGAGCGCTTTGTGATAAGAAAGCCATTGTGATTTTAAAACATTAGCGTATTTATTTCATTGGATTGGTAATAAAATAAATTTAAAGTTTTCTTACCACTTTAAGTCATTAAACTCTTTGTTTGCTTTACTTATTGAATGCAATTATTCACATGAAATATTTTTTTAATTAGCGAAATCTGGTTAAGTGTTTGTTGAAGATTATATTATAACTGTTTTTGAAAGTGGCGTCTTATTTTATTCAATGACAAGTTCGCATTTTTAAGACGTGCAATTTTGTATCTTTAAATATCTTATTAATTTTAAATTTGGCTACTAAAGACACCAATTGCTGTACAAATTCTAAGGAGGTTTGTACTTACTACTGTTAAATCCAGTGTCTGAAGGACTTTTTGTCTTGTCATATCCATTAGAAACAAATTTGTTATTTCAGAGTATATGTGCTGACAGGTATCTCTTTGACCCAAGGGGACCAAGACCAAGGGACATTGACCCAAGGGATGTCTGTGTGGATCAAAGATTTCGTTCCATGCAGTTGGTCATTTATTATTCAAGACAATATGGTTAGATGAATCAAAACTCGTTCGGTAAAAATTTTTCGTAAGGAGATAGTTGTGCGTTTATGTTATCATGCGCGCAGAAAAATATAATGGTATTAACCATCACCTCAAACTTAAATAATGCATGTCAATTTTTGCATACGTATATGGTAAAGGACAATAAACATATAGTTAAAAAGGATAAGTGAGAGAAAAGAATAAACAAGTTGAAAATTAGAATTTAATGTGAAATATTTCAAAATCATACTTCACTTATTAAGAGCGATTAGATAAATATTTGTTAAAGTAATTTTTACTTTAATATGAAATATTTCAACTTTGTTACTTCCTTCTATAGAAAAACAAACAAAAAAAAAACATTCTTGGAGTTTTAATGCCTGACACTTTCAATAAATTACTTTAAAGAAAACTTCTGTATGTGATAGTTAGTTATAATTGTAAGTGATAAGGGGCGTAATGGCCAGTGGCTGGCGCTCTGGTGCTCGGTACAACAAGTATAGGGTTTGAGTCCCGACGGTGCCTTGGATGTTTGTATTAGTTCGAAATCCACTTTAAACCGTAGGTTCCGGTCTCATAGGATCGTAGAGCGTTGTGGGGTACTTTTACTCGTGTCCGTAGCATATTTTTAGGATATACGTGCTCCCTGTGTAGTGCTAAATGAGTAACAGCGAATCAATTGTTGCTCATGGCATAAAGATTAAATGTCTTTGTATTGCAGCTGCAGTAGAACAACAACAACATAAACACGACATTTGAAAATAAATAACTAATTAAAATTTAAGCCTAAGTACAATTATAAATGATTAATCAATTAAAAGTTATTAATATTTGTAATATATTTAAAAGTATCATTTAGAAGGCAAGCACGATTAGAAATTATAAATTTAAAGTTAATCTTATATAATTATATAAAAACGGTATTATTTATATTACGAAACGTATGTGTGTTTATTTTACAAATTCATAAAATGTAATTTTATTGTTGAATTTATGGTTTTTAAAAACATTTATAAGACCGTTTACATTTAATCGACAAAGGAAATACTAAAAAAAAATAATTGGAAATTCATTTTAATTCAAAACAATTATTTTTAAAAACAATTTCTTTTTAAATAATTTAATACTCTCCAAAATTATTAAGTTTATATTTTAATATAAACTATGACGAGGTATACAATTCAAGTGAATTTTTTTTGGAAGAATAAATTATCTATTTTTGTATTGTGAATACGCATCTAAGAGATAGATTATAATTCAAAATTTATGAAACTCAATAGTTATTACAAAAGTTGTGTTCTGAATGAGATAATAAAAATAAATATCAGTTTAGTATGAAACAATTAATGAGAATAAATATGAGCATAAATATTAAAAAATAAATCATTCTTAAAAAGAAAAAAGTTTCTTTGAAAGTTTGTTTAAAAACGTTTCTCTCATATTAAAATATATATATATATAATAAAATAACCAAAAACAAGTGTATTTTACCTAAGCCTAACAATTTGGAAAAATGTAAATAAAACTTTTACAAATATGAGCAAATTAAATAAGATACCAATTTAAAATCAATCTTAAATCTTCACAGTTGAAAACACCTTTTTATTTTATAGATTATATCTTGTTTCTCCCTCTTAAGTTTAAAGGACTTAAGAAGTTTAAGTTTAAGGTTTTATAATTATCTGCTTAATTGGTATCTTTTAACAGTGGAAAAAAATATATAAACTTAAACTTCTTAAGTTTCTTCTATTTATGCAGATAAGGAAAATAACACTAAAAAGATTTCCTGAGATTTTTAGAGTGATCATTAGATTTATTCAATTTAAATTTAAATCCTATTTGTTTAGCGAATTCAAAGTCATCATATTCTCATTTATTCAATTATTTTTTTAAAAAAATGTCGAAATGCTCTTTTAATGGTTACAAAAACTTTTATAAACTGGATGCTGCAAAAATACATTTGACCGAATTAAATAGAAAATGTATCCTTTTATTCAATTCAGTTTTTTTTTTTCAGTACTTATATGAATTGAATAGCTTTAGAGACTTACTGAAAGAAGCTAAAATAATTAGTCTCTGTTGTTTTGTCAAAAACGAATTCGTATGGAGACTCTTTTTTTTTTTTTAAAGTTCATTTATTTATTTCTTTTTTTACCTTGTAATGTAAACTGAAAGTTATTTTTCATTATAAAAATAAGCAGATGTCTCATCTGCGAAATTACTCTAATTATAGTATGCAGTTCCCTATCTTTTTATCTCCTTTTTCAAATATAAAGGAGTATAGAATAGCTTTCTATATTATGTTATTTGCAATTATGTTTGAATTTAAACAGAATCGCATTTTCTTTTCTCTTTAGAAATGATTATTTCACAGAAAAAATATGTGTAAAAATGTATAAAATGTAAAATGTATAAAAGTTTGTACAAAAAATGTTTCCCTCATATTAAAAAAAAAAAAATTAGATAAAATAAATAAAAGCAAGTGTTTTTTACCTATACCTAACAATTTAGAAAAATGTAAATAAAACTTTTACAGTGATCATTAGATTTTCAATTTAACAGATATTTAGAGTGATCATTAGATTTATCCAGTTTAAATTTAAATGCTATTTGCACAGCGAATTCAAAGTCATGAAATGTATATAAAATATATAAAAATGTAAAAATGCATAAAAGTTTGTACAAAAATGTTTCTCTCATATTAAAAATAACTAAAGAAAATAAACAAATCTATGTGTATGTTACCTATGCCGTAAAATTTGCCAAAAATGTAAATAAAACTTATACAAATATGAGCAAATTAAATACGATACTCCATTTAAAATCAAATATCCGTCTTAAATTCTCTACATTTGGAAAACAAATTTTTATTTTACAGATAATATCTTGTTTCTCCCTCTTAAGTTTAAAGGACATATCTTATTTTAATATCTTTACATTTTCTCCAATTTTTAGAATGGAAAATATAATTATCTGCTTAATTGGTACCTTTTAACAGTGGAAAAAAAAAAATAAATATAAACTTAAACTTCTTAAGTTTCTTCTATTTATGCAGATAAGGAAAAATAACGCTAAAAGATTTCCTGAGATTTTTAGAGTGATCATTAGATTTATTCAATTTAAATTTAAATCCTATTTGTTCAGCGAATTCAAAGTCATCGCTATTCTCATTTATTCAATTATTTTTTTAAAAATGTCGAAATGCTCTTTTAATGGTTAAAAAAAATTTATAAACTGGGGGCTGCAAAAATACATTTGACCGAATTAAATAGAAAATGTATCCTTTTATTCAATTCCTTCTTTTTTTTTCAGTACTTATATGAATTGAATAGCTTTAGAGACTTACTGAAAGAAGCTAAAATAATTAGTCTCTGTTGTTTTGTTAAGAACGAATTCGTATGGAGACTCTTTTTATTTTTATGAAGTTCATTTATTTATTTATTTTATTTATTTATTTTACCTTGTAATGTAAACTGAAATTTTTTCATTATAAAAATAAGCAGATGTCTTATCTGCGAAATTACTCTAATCATAGTATGCACTTCCCTTTTAATTTTTTAAACATCTCCTTTTTCAAATATAAAGGAGCATAGAATAGGTTTCTTTTATTATGTCATTTGTAATTACGTTTGAATTGAAACAGAGTTGCATTTTCTTTTCTCTTCAGTGATCTGTTTTCAGAGTTTCAGATTAGAAAAAAAAAGAAAGAAATTTTAATTGTAGTAGTAAAATGAATATATATACATATAATTACAAATTATTAATTTGAAGAATTTTTTTCTTAAGCGTGTTGGCCAGTGAATATGTTTGTCGTGTTGCATAATTTCCAGTGAGAACTTAAGTTTCATGTACAGTCATGTATTTCAACTAGATTCACACTACATACTTAGGTCAGGGGTCCTGATGGCCGAGTGTCGCCAGCTGTCTGGCCCTCGGTACCACAGGTTTCTTGTTTGAATCCCGGTCAAATTATATGGCCAAAAATCACTTAAAATATTCTAAATGAAATATATTTGCTTCTAAAACATTGTTGCCCAATATAAAAATATATGTATCTTAGTTATTTTAAATTCTGGCGCTGAGTACTGGTTTTGAATCCCAGTAGTGCCATGGATGTTTGTAGCAGTTCGGAATCCACATTAAGCGGTAGGTTCCTGGCTTATATGACAGTAGAGCGTCCTAGAGCCCAATCAGATTTCTCATATCACTCCCAAACTGTAAACGGGCAACTCAGATCTAAGCACAGTGGTGTAGTGTAGTAGACATTTAGATCGAGCGTTGCTAAAACATATGCCATTCACTGAGCAGAATATCAGGCTTATGAATAACTCATGTGTAATTTTAGTATCTTTAAATATATAGATCTTATATCTTAGTAATTTTAATTTGACTCTTAAATACGTTAATTGCAGTGCAAATTCAAAGGTGATCTGTATTATTACAGTTGATTCCAATGATTAGGAACATTCTTGGTTTAGTCATATCCATGTGACAGAAATTTGTGTGTTGGCGCATGTGCCTGTGTGTATGTGTGTTGGCAGGTATCTCTTTTGATGACACTGACAAAAGACGCAGTGTTATACCATTGTTATATAGAAACGTCAATGTGGATCAATGGTTTCACGCAGTTGGTGATTCATTCTTTTAGATCAGTAGTAGTCAACCTGGTACATATAGCCCTCAAGCCAACGTTCTAGATTTAATGGTGGGAGGTACGGATTTCGTCGTTTACTGAAGCACTTTTCTTTTCTTTTTTAATTTAACTAAACAATAATATTTTTAAAAATGTTGAAATAGAAAATTCTTCTATTTAAATGTTGTTTAAAAATTCCTGTCACATCCAAATATGTAGAAATAATATGCAGTTTATTGATACTTTCATACCTCATAATCATGGAATCAATTTTTAATGCTGTTAATGATATTATAACCAAAGAAACAAACTGCCTGAATATTTCCAAACGACCTTTTTTTCCAAAAACCTTCTTCTGGTCCTTACAAATATTGATCAGATATTATGTATTTAGATTCACAGCATCAACCTCAGGGATCACATTAATAATTTCATTAATTAAATATAACACGATCAGACTTCTGGCTTGCATACATGCATAATATAAATAAAAGATAGATTTAACTGAAGTAGGTTGTTTTATAAATATATATTTTGCCAAACATAGTGAAAGTCAGACATACAATACTTGGTAAGAAATTATTATGATATTTTTATATGCTTTAACTTACAGTAACACTGTTTTATAATTTTACAAAGTAAAGTCACTTGCCCTAATTTATAAATCATTACAACTGTGGAACCTGTGGGTGGTTAGAAGATTTTACTATTAACAGACATAGAAAAGTGGGCGGTAGGTATAAAAAGGTTGACTATCAGTGTTCTAGAAAAATATTATTAGATGAATCAAAACTCGGTTTGGGAAGATTTTCCATTAAGAGATTGTTATGCGTTTGTGTAGTCTTGCTCGTAGAAAAACATTATGTTATTAACCAATCAACCTCAAACTGAAATATCTGTTTCATGCTGTATTATACTCGTCAATTTATACATACATAAATCGTAACAGTATGTAAACAATAAACATTTCCGTGAAAAAAGATAAACAAGTTTCAAATTAGAATTTAAAATAAAATATTTCAAAATCATTTATTTATTAAAAGTGATTAGATAAATATTTGTTAAATTAATTTTCCAATTAATATGAAATATTTCGACTTTGTTTATTTCATCCTATAGATAGAAAGTGAAAAAAAAAAAAAATGTTCTTGGCATTTTTAGCGTTTAGCATTTTCAATGGAATATATTAACGAAAACTTCTTTATGTATTAATTAATTATATTTATATATGGTATGTGATAGTTGTTTCAGTTTATGATTTGCTTGATTTATTGCTATATTATGATTTAAGTACATTAACCTTTTTAACAAATTAATTAGCGAATTATTTAAATCCCTTAACATATTAAAGTTGTGCGAAATAATAAAACATTTAACAAACAGTATAATTTTTATTTGAAGTATTTGATTAAAATATTTATTTTAATACGGTAATAATAATTTTGACATTGAATGAAAATTCCGAAAAGTAGTATATTTTGTGGTTATTTTGCTGTATTCTATGAAAAGTTTTCTAAATAATTTTATTTCATCATAAATGTTTTTATTTATTTATTGGTTCGTGAAAAATATTGTTATTATATTTTGGTTTCCTTTTTAAACCTTCAATTTATATTTTTATAATATTATAAATAAAACAATCTATGTTTCAAGAAAATGTAACCTCAAATACTTAAAATAGCTAAGGTCACAATATATCTTCTAATATTGGGTAACGATGTTTTTAAAACAATTATATTTCATTAAAAAAATATTTTAAGCTCTTTCTGGCCACATTAATACATTCTTAATTTTCTTGTACATAATTCTATTACCTATTAATAATTTTTTGAAAATCAAATATTAACCATTTTATTAAATGATAAATTTTTTTTTATTTAAAAATATTTTTTCAAAAAATATTTATGCGCAATAGTATATTAGTTCTTCTCATTTCTTGAAAAAAAAAAAATTTTTAAATCCTTTTGCCAAGTATTTAATATAAAATACAAATAAAAATCAAGCAAAAAAATGCAAATCATTAAAATTAATATTTCATTTTTAAATTAACAAAATGAAGCTCTGTGAAACATTTTTCATTTTTAATATTAACAACGCGAAAAGAAAATTTTAAAATATCACACAATCGTATTTTAATTTGATCTTTTTTCTCTTAAACAATTAAATCTTCCTTTTTCAAAAATGAATTTAAATAATGCTGATTATACAATTGAATAAATCTATAAAAATAATGAAATAACTAATCAGAAAATTAAAAAATTTAGATAAATAGATGATATAAAAATAAATAACTTATTTTTTTAAATGTGAATTACTTTTCCTTCTAGAATTTAAAAAAATTATGTTTTTTAATTTTAAAAGAAAATTCTTTTCTTGAAAGATAAGTTTAATTAAAATAAATATATGTTTTGTATATATTAAGTGAGAAGAAAATGAATCATGAGGTATTAAATTTTATTTCATAATGTTTCGTGACAAATAAACTTAAATAATTATTTACTAAACAAAAATGTTTATTCATCATTGCTGTAAAAATTCTTTCTTTCTTCAATTGACAAAAAGAGAAAGTTATCTAATTTGAATACTTTTGTTTACTCAAGAAATTTAATTGAAAAGAATATTAGAAGTTTATTATTTTCATTTTACAAAATTAGATGATGACTCATTAATAAAAAAAATCGAAACCAAACTTTTTCACATTTATAAAAATGTTGACGTGGAAACTTGTCATTCATAAAATCGAAATGTTTTTTAACAAATATTTTACATTTCAATGAACTTGTGTTGCAGATAAAAAATTATATTACTTGTAAAAAATAATATTAATTAAAGAAAATTTGATTTGAGGTTGTATTTATGGGAAAAAAAAGATATATCAGTTATTGAGAAGAGAGTTTTCGAAAAGCCTCATGCCTCATTTGAGTGTAAAATTGAATAGCATTTGAAAACGTTATTGTTTATTAATTAATTGAAATACTTGAAAATGTATGTATGAAAAGGAGTAAAAGGTGTGATTATGCTTATATTATTTTAGGATGTTTTTTTTTCTTTTTGGGGTTGAGTTTTTACAAGATTCAAGAAGTAATAAATATACCATACATATAATAAGATAAGAAATAATTTCATATAGGATTGAAGAAGTCATAAAAAGTGAAAGACTAATTATGACTTCTAACGACTAACTATATTTTTTGAGATAAACACTTTTGTCATGCATAAAGATAATTTCTGGAATAGAAAATATTTCCGATTGAGTGCAGTATAATAAGTCTGTTCTTTAAGTAATATTATTATTTTTTTTATTTTTTGTTTTTTATTTAAATTTCATCTTTCTTAGAATGAAATTGAAAATTGAAAACTGATTTTTTTTTTTTGTAATCTCATCAGACGATATTTACGGAAAGGAAGATCAAATAAAGAAAACTCAGATGTTACATAACAATTTTTGTATTATAGTATTTATTAGCAATAAATTAATTGTAATTATCTAAAAAATAAATAAATTGTAGCATATTGTATTGATTTAACTAACTCTTAAGAAAATTACAATCTAAAGCGTGTTTGACATTTTATTAAATAATTCATTTCACAAAATTTTCAGGCAATAATTAATATATTGTTTTGTTCTGAAGGTAAATTATTTTTTAAATACGATTTATTGTTTAAATTATAAATTTGTTTAGCAATACGGAATAATTGAACACAATTCAAATCAATTTATAATTATACAAATATCACAAACTAGTTACGGCTTTCAAAATTTAATATTTTTTTATTATAAGAGTGAATTAATTACTGGTATTAATTAATGTTTCTATACAATAGATTTCATACTTTTGACAATTTAATTTAGCTTGGAGTAAGTTATTTTTAATATTACTAAGATAAATATACTCATACATCAACCCACCAGTTTGCTCTTACATTACTTAAAGAATGTAATAAAAAAATTATCTAATAAAAACCAATAAAAGAAAAGTTAGATCAGTGGTTCTCACAGGGTATTCCAGAGAAATATGTGTCCAAATAAAAAAATAAATATAATTACTTTTTTGGTCAGTTTTCAAACTCAAAAACAGTTTTTTATTGTAAACAACTATTTGTGTATTATGCTTAAGTTTCCGAGAAACTAGGCGCGGTAACATCCACGGTTGGCTACTAGAAGCTTTAGGGCTTATGTGATTTTCAATGTTAAAAACAAATTCTATTGCAGCATATGAAATACCTCCGTCTGTGAATTGTACCCTTTGGAGTTTTATTTCTAACATTAATTGAAGCAGAAGAAATATCCACTGATCGTTGATTGAGGATTAAACATTAGGAATTGTCTTTTGAAATTTTTGGACTTCTATAAAAGACGTAGTGTCAATATCTAAAAGCTGTGAAGCGTTGGGTACAATTTTCAACGTCCTATTTATGTGAATTTGGATTTTCTACCCTCACCGCAAATAATAGTAAAAGAGAGGAAATTTTTAATATGAATGAGAATTTTTTAATGAGAGTTTGCTTTTCAAATATATGCCCAAACATAGAAGAAATAGCTAGGATATTTCAGGCTTAGGTTTATCATAAACACAATAATAAATAAATATAAGGGACGTTTCATTTTATTCTTGTATCGAATTATTATTTTCTTTAATATTTGACTTAACTATTACAACATATTTTTAAAACATTTATATATGGCGTGCTTACAATTATTTGCTGGACTTTAAAGGTGGCTTAATTTCAAAAGGTTTGAGAATCACTGATTTAGAATAATAGGGTATAAAATTATAGCATAATACACTATTTTATTGCATTATTGTTATTAGTTAAAATCCATAAAAAAAAAAGTAACATTATATGTATCTTTTAAAAGTGAATGTGTAATTCATAATTCACACAAAGTACACAAGCATGGCACCCATTTTGCAAGACGCCATGTTATATAAAAATCGCAACTACCATCCAATATACTAAACAGTGAAATTAAATTATAATTTTGGAAAGATCCATAAAAAATAATTGAAACATTATATCTTTTCAAAGCAAAAGTATAATTTATAATTCACAAAAGGTTCACTAATATGGAGGCAACCATATTGCAAAACGCCATCTTATATTAAAAATCGCAAAACGACTAGATATATTAAACAGTGAAAACAAAATAAATAATGTTTTTGCCATGTGGCAAATGTCAAAAATATAACCCAGTGTCGAAGTTCTCTACGTAAATAAACACAAATACAAACACGAAACTTATCAAAACAAGTATAAAATAAAAACAGAAACAAGAGATTAAATATTTCGGCTGGCATGGCGCAGTGAGCAATAATATTGAACATAGCTTCACTGCAATGTTGTTTTTAAAGGAAGAAAATGTTTTCCATTTTATGGGGTTTTTTTCTATTTCGTTATAAATAAAGTCCGTTACATTTTATCTTCAAGCTATTTTACAACATTTTAAGTTTTAATATGTATGATATTTTTTTGTTAATTTAAAAAACTTATATATTAAGTTCCCCTTTCATTGTCTATAGAGTATGCAAGTGGTCTGAATTCTTTGATGGCATCCATTGCTGTCACTGCTTTCAGAAACAGTCAGATTTGATGGCGATTGCGACAGTGTATTGTAGCCGTTTTTCCACGAAAAGAGTTGGGCCAATTCTTTCTCAGGGCAGGAGAATATATATTCTTTGATAAGAACATAATGACAGCCAATTACACACATTTGACAACATACAAACAGTGTTATGGGTATTAATTATTACATTCAATTAGTGTTTTTTATATTATATATTGTTGCATATTACATGCAATTATTGTTTTCTACCAATGAAAACAACCTGTCGCAAAAATCTGATAGCAGATATACGGAGTCATGTATAATAAGACTCTTAAAATTAGCAAATGTCCGTGCAACTTTCATAGGTCGAAATAACTAAAGATTTAATATGTATACCATGAGTTGTTTCATCGTGATTGGTGATCGTCCATGAGCTAAGAAATGTCTATTCCAATGAGAAGGGAGGAAAGGACAGGAATTTTGGAGTGAACTGTACTTGTAATTTAATCATGCACTTGGGACAAATTTATATTTTTAATTTTCATTTCCTTGTATAATAACCCAGACTCTGCTCTGTATTTATATATATATATATATAATAAGCTTGTAAATAAAAATTAAAGTGTTTTCATGATTTTGAAGTGTCCTTCTTCTTGAAGCTGTTACAACTTTAGTATAAGGCGAGACGTTTATTAAGTTTCTAGCATCAATAGCCAAAGGGCCACTTATGAGTTTTGAAAGGACTAAATAGGAAGCACATGAAAGTTTATGTATAGCGAAAACTAAATAAATCGATTGTGCTTCCAAACAATCATTAAATCTCTTAATTTTTGTTGTTGTTTTTTATTTAATTCTCTGTGCTTTTAGTCCTATATATACTGCATATATATATATATATATATAGGACTACTATATATATATAAATATAGGATACTATTTTTAAATTGATACTATATACTGCATTTTTGCATTTTTACTTACTACCAGATTTAATTTTTATAATTTGCTTCTTTGAAAATATTCGAAAACTCGATTTTCTGTGCAGACAAGTATGAAAATAAGGAGTTAATTTGGAAAAAAAAAAAAAAATCACAAGAACAGATTGTGTTAATGAGTGAATCAAGAGCTTATGACTTAAAAAAACCATTATAATGTACTGAAGCAGAAGAAAAGAAAGAAAGTAGAAGTAGAAAAAAAAATTACCTTTTATCTTGCAGATAATTGTTTGCAGTTAGATGGACAGGTTACTATAGAAATTTCTATTGTAGTGTCCATTTTGCTATTGAATTTGAGTATTTCATTTCGTTACTATGAATTTAAGCGATAAAAAAGGGATAAGTGTGAACTAATTATTATATTGTGAAAAAATATATGCTGGATTTGTTTTCCATATAATTTATATTAAGATAACCCCTTAATGCATAAGTGGATTACGAATAATATTGTTCTCACATTCACGAGTATTCGTATTATTCTATTCCATGGATTATTATTATTCTTTTGGTCACTGTTATTCATATAGTATATTAGATCATCAATGAGGGACTTCGATGGTCCATGTCATTTTCCAGAAGAGCATTTTTCAGCTGTGGAATTGTTTGTAGGAAGGTGGGTGGTCACGAAATCTACCTAGAATGTCTCAAGAAAGTTTTATTTGGTTTCATGTCGTGAAAATATATTGGTTAAACCATTCATGTGATTCCTTTCCTCTTAAAGGAAACTGTTCACTAGTCTATCATGATGTGGCCTGCAATTATCATACATTAAAATGAAATTATTTCCAATAGATACATCGTAATTTACTACAAAAATCTTAAGCATCTCATTTATATTCCACTGAGTGTCGGAAATCCATTTCTAATGATGTGGGGGGTCGGTGCGACAATTAATGGAGGTGACACACTAGACGGACAATCCACCTCCTCCAAACATAACTATTCTTTGCACGCCTGCAGAATTATTTCAAATCTCGTCCTCCCCTCCCCCTATAAAATACGCCTAGTATTAGGGATGGACTAGTAAAAGGACTGTCACAGAAGACGATATTACCCCCTGTTAAATGTCTTCTGCAATTGGCATATGCTCCTGTAAACTTTTTGTGAGCAGCATGGTAACGTGATGCTAACAAAAAACACATACCATTCGTCTACGAGCACACAGAACTCATAGCATCAAGTCGATTTCGGATGGTATTACTCGACACTGTAGTACAAATAGACGAGCGAAGGTGTTTTGGTGAATAGTGACATTTATCATTCAATCTCTTCTGGCCGTCAGACTTAAATATCGGCCCTTATTTGGCAGGGTTGCCCATCTACGAACTTGACTAAGTCTTTGGTGTGCATTTCTAGTCCACAAAAATGATTCTAGATAATGGAAATCGTACTTTTTGTGATATTCCCATGCATTCAGAAACTACAATATATATTTAGGTAAATGATTTCGTTCTAGCATCGCCTTCACTGATGCGTATGCACTCAAAGCAAGATTGTCATTTATTTTCATCGTCATCAAATACGATGACATCTAATTTTTATGCGACATCGTTGACACGTCATTTTTGATATCATAGTCAAAACTTTCACCTATCCATATTTTCTGACGATTGAAATTTTGCATTTTTAATTTTTTTTTTTTTTTTCATTTTCTAACAAAAATTTTGACTATATCGTTTTCTTTTCACAGAAAAATTTTAATGTATTTAAAACAATCTTTTTATTGTAATACCTTTAAAAACAAATTTGTTATGGTGTAAGGTATGTATATTATAGTAATATGTACATATAGTAGTAAAGTGGGTATATTGTTATAAAGTACCATTGAGTATCGTGGGTATGAACAAGCAGATTATAACTGGGTATGGTTGGGTTGAGATACTTGAGACACATGTTAGAGAACTCACAGCTTTATTTAGAAACGTCCAAACATCACACACATGCAATTAGAGACATAATACATTTAACACATTTAAAGACATTTAATTATAGATTTGTGGAAGGACTTCTAAGCCGAAAAACCCAAAATTCGGCATAGCGCAGGGTGAGCAGAATAAACTTCTTCACACGGGGAGAGTCTGTAGGCCCTGAACATTTCTCCTGAATGACACAGGGATAGCTTTTGCCAGTGTGTGTGAGAAAGCGGATTACAGTTTAAAGATTTGGTTTAATCTTTCAATCTTTTATTGTATACACTGGGTTTCCTAATGCACTTGTTTTAGTTTATCAAATTTACATTCACATTATGTTAAGGATTGTATGCCCTTAGTTAACATTTATTTTAATATTTATTTTAAGTATGGATTCTTGGAAGGACTCCACTTTTAAGCTGAGCAAAGCGGATACCAGCTAAGCGCAGAATCTCGAATATACTTCCTCTCCGGGTGAGAGTCTGTATACCAACTATTATGCAAGGTTGCTTTAAATTTATTTCCTATCGGATGAGAGATAATAAACTAATCGATTCTCAGCAGAAGCAAAATTTGCTCTGTACTGCCTCTCAGGTGAGAGTCTCAAGGTCTACTGACCATTTAACCTGAACACCACGGGGGCAGTCTTGCTAGTGTATAGGAGGAAGAACGGTTTGCATAATTCTGATTGATAACTATTTTTATAAGATCAGAAGAAAATTTTTAAAAACATATACTGCTTTTTTCTAGAATTATGGTTTTCCTTGTTTGCAGAAAAAGACATAAGATTCGCATACTACGAAACTCATGATGTATTATCAAAACTGCTTAATTGATCATTACAAAATCATTCATGAACTTAATATCACTATTTACTGAAGTCAATTCACAATCTGCTATGAATAATTTGAACATTTAAAAAAATTACTATGAAAACATATATAATATTCTTTTAAAAATTTTAAAATAATATTTAAATAAATAACATAAAAATGCACATTAATAAATATTCATGCACTACAAAAAATAATTTTAAAATTACATTAAAGCTATAATATATTGTTACTTTAATATTGTACAAAATTCTCCAATAGTATATTTTTATACAAAAAGTAAATTTAAGAATTTGGAACTAAGATAACTTTCGCCATTTGCCAGTAACTCTAGACTTTCTCTCACGTAATTACTTAGTTGCTTTTTAGATTTGGGCTAAATCCAAATAACTCCATTATGTAAATGATACACATCAGAATAAAATGAAATTTGTTCCATTTAAGATACGAAAACTCTATTTTCAATTCTTTTTTATTCTTATAGAAACTACTGTAACAAAATAAATTTTGACTTCAAAAAACAAACATTAAGTTTTAGTAGATTTATTTGCACAAATTCAAGCTTCCTTTCACAATAGTCATAAATTTAAATATAATATTATTACATTTTTTTAAAATTAAAATTAGTTTTTGTATCAAAATATTTTATTTACAATTGTACTCTGTTTCAAAGTAATAAAATTATTATTACTTTATATACAAATTAGCAAAAACCATAAAAGAAGACATCATTTTGAGTTATAAATATATTCTTAATAAAATAAAAAAAAAATCTATATTTTGGTTATAGTATGAGAAGTAAATATTACAAAAACTAAAAAGCTAAATTAGTAGACTACAGGCTTGTATGTCTTTAGTCCAATATGTACTTGAAACGTAGCTTTAGGAACCCAAATTTGAAATTAAAAATTATTTTGATTAATAATTACTTTAATATGTTCCTTCTAATAAAAAATACTAATATTACATTATTACAAATGTCCCGAAATCTCGTGGGCAACATTTAAAGGCCAGATATATGCAATATAATATAATACACAAAATAAATTAAAATATTACAGGAGGTTATCAAAATAATGAAAACAACCTAGAATTAAAAAAAAAGGAATCCTTTACTAATATTTACGACTGGGTATCGAATCATATGAGTGTTTAGAGGAATATTGAACCATTCTTTATGGAGATCTTGTGAAAGATACGGTAGATATGCATGTGGAGTATATCGATTCCAGTTAATCGTTCTAAAATAGACCATAATGGTTCGACGATATTGAGGTTGGGGGACTGCATGGGCCAAGGTAAATGTTCCACTTCAATCTCGTGTTCATCAAATCGTGATTGGGCAACTTCCATTGCATGACTGGGAGCATAACCATTCTGGACAATTCCACCTGTTGTAGGAAACAAAGTTTACATAATAGGATGGACCTAGTCAGCTAAAGCTTCTCTTCACTGCTTCTGCCTGATCCTTTTTTTCATGCGTACGATTGGGTCAGCAGAAATTAACGACATGGTTGCCTATATCATGACAGATCCACCTCCCTGTTTGACAGTTGGAAAGAGACAATCAAACGCTCGTGCAGATGTCCACCAAACGTACACCCGTTCTGTTGTGATGAAAAGAAATATGATTCGACAGACCACATTACTTTCTTCCACTTATCAATCGACAAGGTTTTGTGTAGAGGCACCTCTGTAAACTACGTTTAGCATTAACAGATGTGACCAGTGGCTTGAGAATAGCTGGCGAAAATATCCTGTTTATGAAGGCACCTTCTAACTTCTTGACCAAAGAATGGTGAATCCAGATGCTGAATGAGCTCTGCGGTCTGTTTGGCTGCAATTGTTTTCTTTTTAGGCATTACAATTTGTTTCAGTACTCGTCTGTTTCTTCCACACGGCTTCTCCTTCAATCCACTACTTTGCTTTGCCGAGCTTGTCTTACCGCACTGTGTGTATGCTGTCAGGACTTTAGACACCGTACCTCTACAAACGCCTAAATGCTGTGATGTTTCAGTCACAGTTGCTCCAGCTAGTCAGACGCCTACAATTTCGTTTCTTTGTAAGTCTGTGAGTCTGACATTTTACACTTTTGACAAAAATCAAGGCGTATACAACTTCACTAAAGCCACTTATACTCTCATGATCTTAAAAGTAACTGGTTGTTAAGATTACATTTCAATGCCTTCTTAAATAAAAGTTTTATTCACAGGTATTTCCTTTAATTGGATAACCACCTGTATATAATACACAAAATAAAAACAAGATGGGATTTTTTTCTATAAACATATGGCAAATGAACATTTGTCAGTAATTGTGAAATAATAAATATTACATAATAAGGGTCACTTCATTAAGGGAACATAATATTTTAGAATCCCAGCGGAAAGAGTAATGAATGAAGGGCAAACAGCTCATTGTGTTAAAAAAAATTGAAAAGCTCCAATAAAAAGCTACTTCCTGAAGTAAGCTCCTCCCTAGGTCTATATGAAGCATTTTCACTTTCTTCATGACATTTATATGTTTTCTAAAACAGCTGCGTATTTTACGCGAGAAATTTAAACTTGTAATGACTTATGTATTTTCTACTATTAATAGGCAATGACATGTGAACAAAAATAACAATTTCTAATTTCAAAAATATGGTGACAGTGTTTGTTGTACAAATGCAGCAGGCAATATACAGACAGTTAATATTTATGCAATAAGCAAAGGCCGCGCGGCTGTTTTTCATTTAGCACTACCCAGGGGGCATGTGTAGCTTGAAGATATGCTACGGACGCGAGCAACACTATCCCCACAACGCGCCACGATCCTATTGGACCGGGAACTACTGTTTAAAGTGGATTCCGAACCACTACAAAGATTCATGACCCCTCCAGGACACGTACCCGAAACCTGTGGAACAGAGCGCCAGCCACTCGGCCATCAGGCCCATGGTGACAGTTTATGATAGACAAATAACTCTAATATAGTAGGAATTTCATATCGATAATTATGAAAAATTTTTTATCACTTATCAGTATTTTATTAATAATATTTGTTTTTTATTAATAACGTTAAATATTTTATTAATATTTATCATTTTATTAATGTTATATATTTATTATTTTAAAAAATAGCATTAACTATTTCATTAATTATTAATGTATGATTTTAATTATAATTCATTTATATGTATATTCATCAACAAATTCCAAATTTTATATCTTTAATTCCATTACGCAGTAACATTCTTAGGACATAATTGAACTAATTATTCGCATTCGATATTTCCATAATTTCCAGAAGCAAAAGAGGAAAGATTATTTTTTTTTCAAATGCAAATTATAATATCTCCACTATTACATAATCTTAAATTTCCCTTAGAATCTAAATCAAATTAAATTACGTTTCCGTCAATAAACGAAACCAAAAAGTTGAAAGCAACTTAAATGGAAACTTTCAAACAATAATTGCAGTAACTCTTGAAATCCTTTGCATCCTTCATAAACTACGCCATTTTGTCTTCTTCCCCCAGACAGAACAGCGGCCCAAGCAGAGTTGCCACCGACGAAAATGAATCTTTTGTTAATGCCAAACGATTAAGGTGATTATTGTCACTTCCCAATTTCCGTCGCCCGTCGCAGTCCCAGAGGTGACAGGGACAGAAGATTGGCATTTTCGAAGTTTAAATCCGGCGCCTATGACCGCGCTGCAAGATAGCATGAACGTTGATAACGTATGTATGCGATTTGGATTTATTCCGTCATGTCTCCCAAGCGATATCTTAGATGCTAACTGGATATCGCAAGGGGGTTTCGGATAAGATGTATCGTTCTAAAGGGTATCTTATATTTGGAGTCGTTTGCTCTCATTAGTAAACCGACGGATGACTTCGGTGCATTGAAAGGATTGTGTGCGTATGCGTGGTTACCTTGGATGTGAAATTAATTGATGGTTTATGAGAAAGTGTTAATAATGTTAGAGATATGCTGGATAAAGCCGAATATTTTGGTTGGGAAACAAAACTTCTTGTTTGAGATGTAGCGAATATAAAACAAGTTTATGGGCACCATGAGTTAGCGAAATCTTTTGAGAAAACATACGAGTAATATTTGAAAATTGATTCTTTTTTTTATTTTGTATTATTATTATTATTATTTATTTTTTTTTTTTTCTATTATATGTGTGAACACAAATTTTTTTTTATATAATCATCATGGCTGTCATGATTATTTGAAGCAGAATATCAGGCACTGAAATCTTATTATTAAGAAATACTTTCTCTTATACCACGAGAAACTTTCATTGCAAAACCTATTTCTTTTAAAATAAACGATTTTATCACGGTATTTTAATTATATCTATTTAAGATTTATATGAACGACTTGTTTCTCAGAGGTAACGTACGCCAATGGTGAGCACTAGAGCTGTGGATCAATCCGCTGACGGCATTGTTGTAGTCACTGTTTCAAAAGACTGGGGGAATCGACGGTATTTGGGTTGTGTTCAGCATCTTGCTTCGTTCGTTGGACTACCTGGTGGGAGTTTTCTGCTTTTGCCCCATACGCTATTCAAATGCGGGATAAACCCCGTAAACGTCCCTACCACACTATTTGCGGAAATTTTTTTATTATTTCTCAACAATTTATTAATAATATTTATTTTATTAATAACGTTAAGTATCAAAGTTATATTTATAATTTTATTAACAATGTTAAATATTTTATTAATATTTTTTTTTTTTATGAATAAGGTTAACTGTTTCATTATTTATTAGTGTATGGTTATAATTAATTCCTTTAAAAATAGATAGATAGATCAACAATTTCCCCAATTTTACATCCTTGATTCCATAACGCAGAAAACTCTTAGGACTCAAATTGAACGAATTATTTGCATTCGATCTTTCCATATTTTTAGAATCAAATGATAAAAGATTCTTTTTTTTTTTTTAAATGCAAATTATAATATTTCTACTATTATAAAATCTTAAATTTCTTTTTGGGAATCTAAATTAAATTAAATTACGTTTCCATCAATAAACGAAACCAAAAAGTTGAAAGCAACTTTAAATGGAAACTTTCAAACAATGGATTAATTCTTGGAATCCTTTGCTTCCTTCATAAACTGTGCAATTTCGTTTTCTGTTCTCCCCCCAGACAGAACAGTGGCTCGAGAAGAGTTGCCACCGACGAAAATGAATCTTTTGTTAATGCCAAACGATTAAGGTGATTATTGTCACTTCCCAATTTCCGTCGCCCGCCGCAGTCCCAGAGGTGACGGGACAGAAGATTGGCATTCTCGAAGTTTAAATCCGGCGCCTGTGACAGCGTTGCGAGATAGCATGGACGTTGATATCGATATGTATGCGATTTGGATTTATTCCGTCATGTCTCCCGAGCGATATCTTAGATGCTAACTGGATATCGCAAGGGGGTTTCGGAGATGTATCGCTCTAAAAGGGTATCTTATATTTGAAGTCGTTTGCTCTCATTAGTAAACCGATGGATGCCTTCGATGCATTGAAAGGATTGTGTTTGTGTGTGTGGTATCTCTTGATGTGAAATTAATTTATGGTTCATGAGGAAGTGTTAATGATGTTAGAGATATGGTGAATAAAGGGGGATATTTTGGTAGGGAAACAAAACTTGTAGTTGAAATTATTGTGAATATAAAACAAAATTATGGACACAATGTCTTAGATAAATATTTTGAGAAAGCATAAGTGTAATATTTAATAAATTGATTCCTGCATATTTATATTTTTTTCCTGTAATGCAGCTGGCAAATACTTAGACTATGATCTTTTTTATACCATAAGGGATGCACCGACGTTACTTACATAGCACTACAAAGGAGGTGCGTGTTGCTTGAAGATAAGCTACAGACATGGAGTAACAATAGCTCCGCAACGCACTACGATAATGTTTTTATTGGGTCCTACGGTTTAAAGTAGATTCCGAACCACTACAAACATCCATAGCACCGCCGGGACTCGAACTCGAAACCTATGTTACCGAGCAACAGAGCGCTAACCACTCGGCCATCAGGCCCCACTTCGTTAATTTTAAATATTAAAACAACTATATTTATTATTATATTAATAACGTTAACTATTTCGTTATTTATTAATATATGCATTTAATTATGTTTCATTTAATCAAAAAATATCAGCCAACAATTTCCCCAATTTTACATCTTTAATTGAATAACGCAGAAAACTCATAGGACATAAATTGAAAAAATTCTTCACATTCTATTTCCATATTTTCCAGAAGAAAATGATGAAAGAATACTTCTTCTTTTCAAATGCAAATTATAATATCTTCACTATTATATAATCTTAAATTTCCGTTAGAATCTAATTTAAATTAAATTACGTTTCGTCAATAAACAAAACAAAAAGTTGGGAAGCAACTTAGTAAATGGAAACTTTCAAACAATTCAATAATTCTTGGAATCCTTTGCTTCCTTCATAAACTACGCCATTTCGTTTTCTTCCCCCAGACAGAACAGTGGCCCGAGCAGAGTTGCCACCGACGAAAATGAATCTTTTGTTAATGCCAAACGATTAAGGTGATTATTGTCACTTCCCAATTTCCGTTGCCCGTCGCAGTCCCAGAGGTGATACGGACAGAAGATTGGCATTCTCGAAGTTTAAATCCCGGCACCTGTGACAGCGTTGCGAGATAGCATGGACGTTGATATCGATGTATGCGATTGATTTATTCCGTCATGTTTCCCAAGCGATATCTTAGATGCTAACTGGATATCGCAAGGGGGTTTTGGAGATGTATCGGTCTAAAAGGGTATCTTATATTTGAAGTCGTTTGCTCTCATTAGTAAACCGATGGATGCCTTCGGTGCATTGAAAGGATTGTGTTTTGTGTGTGGTATCTCTTGATGTGAAATTATTTGATGGTTTATGAGGATGTTGGAGATACGCTGAATAAAGGGAGAATATTTTGTTAGGGAAATAAAACTTGTTGTTTGAGAAATAACGAATATAAAAACAAGGTTATGGACACAATGGATAAGGGCAATTTTTGAGAAAATGTAAAAATAATATTTAATAATTTGATAACTTTTATATTTTTCTTGTTATTATTCAAAATCTAAATTATTTGATATTATGTGTATGGAAAAGTTGTTTTTTTTTTTTTTTTTGTATAATAATCATATTATTTCAAGCAGAATGATAGAGACTGATATCTTATTATTAACAAATATTTTCCTATGGTACCCCGAGAAACTTTCATTGCAAATTTTTTTTTTTTTAAAAAGCACTTGATTTTGTCACAGGATTTTAATTATGCCTATTTAAAATTTTTATCCCGACTCATGGCTCAGTGGCTATGTGCGCCGCTGGGGAACGTTAGAGTCAAGGTTCAATCCGCTGGCGTTTTTTATGGTAGACATTGTTTCAAAAAGACAAAGAGACTTGTTGGTGTGTGTGATGTTCTACATTTTGCCTTTTTCCTTGGACTACCTGGTGGGAGTTTTCCGGTTTTTGCCCCATACGATATTCAACTGCGGGGTGAACGTCCTAAACGGCCCTACCTCACTAATTGCGGAAAATATTTTATTATTTCTCAATATTTTATTATTAATCTTTATTTTATTAATAACGTTGAAAAGCTAAATTATATTTATCCTTTTAATAATAACGTTGAATATTAATATTAATATTAATTTTATTTAATAATGTTAAATGTTAATGTTAAATATTAATTATTTCCATTATTAATTTAATAAAGTTAAATATTTTATTAATGTTTATTATTTTGTGAATAAAGTTAACAATTTCATTAATTATTAAAGGGCATTGGTATATTTAAGAGTATTAATAATATATATTGGGGTATAATTAAGATTTATTTAATCAATAATATATCAGTCAACAATTTCCGCAATTTTACATCTTTATTTCCGTCACACAGAAATCTCTTAGGACTTAAATTGAACGAATTCCTCGCATTCGAGATTTCCATATTTTCTAAAACCAAATGATGGAAGAATTTTTTTTTTTTTTTCTCAAATGCAAATTATAATATCTCACGTAATATATATAATCTTAAATTTCAATTCGAAACTAAATTAAATTAAATTAAATTACGTTTCGTCAATAAACAAAACCAAAAAGTGAAATTCAACTGAGTAAATGGAAACTTTCAAACAATTCAATAATTCTTGAAATCCTTTGCTTCCTTCATAAACTACGCCATTTCGTTTTCTCCCCCCCCCCCAGACAGAACAGTGGCAGAAGACAGAACCGAGCAGAGTTGCCACCGACGAAAATGAATCTTTTGTTAATGCCAAACGATTAAGGTGATTATTGTCACTTCCCAATTTCCGTTGCCCGTCGCAGTCCCAGAGGTGATAGGGACAGAAGATTGGCATTCTCGAAGTTTAAATCCGGCGCCTGTGACAGCGTTGCGAGATAGCATGGACGTTGGTATCGATGTATGTGATTTGGATTTATTCCGTCATGTCTCCCGAGCAATATCTTAGATGCTAACTGGATATCGCAAGGGGGTTTCGGAGGAGATGTATCATTCTAAAAGGGTATCTTCTATTTGAAGTCGTTTGCTCTCATTAGTAAACTGGTGGATGCCTTCGGTGCATTGAAAGGATTGTCTATGTGTGTGGTTATCTTTCGATGTGAAATTAATTTTATGGTTTATGAGGAAGTACTAATGATGTTAGAGATATGTCGAATAAAAGGGAATATTTTGGTTATGAAGCAAAACTTGTAGTTGGAAATATAGGGATTATAAAATAAAGTTACGGACACAATGCGTTAGATAAATTTTTTGATAAAACATAAAGTAATATTTAATACAGTCTTTATTTATTGTTATTATTATTATTCAAATCCACCTATTTATTTTTTTATTATGTGTGTGGACATGTTGTTTTATTGGTATAATCTTTATGCATGTCATGATTATTTAAAGCAGAATGTCAGAGATTGACATTTTATTAATAACAAACATTATTCCTTCTGTGCCACGAGAGACTTTCATTGCAAAACCTATTTTTTATATTAACAGTTGATTTAATTATTCATATTTAAGATTTATATGCCCGATTCGTGGCTCAAGGACAACAAGCGTCGTTGGTTAGTATTTGAACAGGTGTTCAATACGCTGGCTGCATTGTTGTACTCACTGTTTCAAAAAGACGGTGAAACTCGATGGTTTTTTGGGATATCAAACATCTTGAATCGTTAGTCGAACTATCCGGTGGGTGTATTCCGGGTTTTCTCCGTATGACACGGATCCAAGTTAAGCTACTACCTTTGAGTTTTTTTTTTATCACAACAAAAGTTGCCTGACCTTTTCCTTCCTTCCATGAGAGTGGACTAGATGTTGCTGTCGAACAAGTTGGATAAGGAATTAAATGAAATTAATAAGTAAATATCATTTATAGTTAAAAAATATTTAAATAGTATTAAAAAACATTTAAGTTTCCTCAATTATTTGTTTACAACTATTTAAACGCTGCACTACAGAAATAGTGAATTAATAGTATGTCTGAACAAAAATCATATAGCTCTTCTATTTTTCAAGGTTAAAATAAAATTGAGATACATCCACTATCTTTATTATATTTTTTTTTTCCTTCTAGAAAACTTGAAATTATATTACTATCTTTTCTCGACTCTTTTCGTATATGCGTTCCATAAAATAAATCCGCGTTGTTCACTCGTGAAAACTTATGATCTTTCTCTTTTTTAAAAAAACAAAGCATGAGGGAAATCTTTCTGAATGCTATATTTGTCTCCAAAGAACAAAGAGATGCGATTTAAAATAAAGGAACATTCCTTTCTATGACAAAAATTACATTTTCCAGCCATCCTTTCATGTTTTAAGCAAACAACTAACCATCATCTTAAACAATAAGAATTTTCTAAACAATCTTGGCAACAGCCTCATCATTTATGTAACGACTCTAAGTAACTTCGTTTTTTCTTTAAAGTGGCAACAGGGAAAGTGTCCTTTTCAGTCAACGTTCTATATTTCTTCAAACAAAAATCCTTTTTATTAAAAGGTAAAGTTTTCTGTTATGGAATTTTGATTTTAAGTTTATCCGTTGAAAGAATCTATAAATTGAATTTTGTTTAAATGTATTATAGAAAGACAAAAAAAAAAAAAAAAAAAAAAAAAAAAATTGCAGATGAATGTTTTATGGATGTACGTTTTTAAAATTATGTTCTGAATAAGTTTTATTAGAAGTTATGTGGATAAAATTTAAAATATGATAAATATACGAATGTTAAAATATGAAATCCTTTGAAGATAACAATATATTAATAATTTATTATTATGTATGTTACTATTGTTTTAAAATAGATTCTTACAAAATAATGATAACTTTTTCTTACGCCATTATGTTTATTTATGAGTTAAGCAGAATTTGTATTGTTCATCCATGAAATTGAAATAAGTCAGTAAGTTTGTTTGACTTGAGAGTATAAGTAATATAGTCTATAATGTCCTGAGAGTACATATTCTTTAAAGATTAAAGCTGTCTAATGTTAGAGTTTTACTTATAGATTTTTTTTTTCATTTCCTCTATGAGTTGTTTCTCAAATGTTTTAAAAATATATGTAAATATTCTTGTTGTTCTGCGTTTGCATTTTTTATTCATGTAAATACATTTTGAATTGGATTGAAAAGAAAAAGATTTTTTAATGGCACAGTTATAATGGCATATTTATAATTTTTAAAGTTACAAAAATATTTTAGAAATAAACGTCTTAAAATTAAAATGCTGGGGTTATTGAAATTTATGGAGATACAGATTTTTAATGGCAAGTTGTAAATTTGTTCCAAATAAATTATCAAGGTGTAAGGGGGAAGTTATACTAAATCCTACCTTACTGCTTAAGTAAACATATATTAAAATATATTTTTTTTCCAATGGCAGGCTACAATAAGTAATAAAATAAAAAAAAAAGAAAAAGAACACAAGGAACATAAAAACAACAACGAGAATCGAAGGAAATCACATAGTGACATTTTTAGCCCATAAGGGCCCTAGCCTCCTGTAACGACCCTACACAGTAGAGGAAACAAGTGAAGGGCTGACAGGAAGGTGAGATGAATCCATGGCCTCCAAGACTGCAGAGCATGCATTTTGTTCTTGCAAATATTTTCAGTCGAAAAGATGATTGGTCATACAATCATGGCCCGTCAGGAGTCTGAAAAGGGCAACAACTTTAAACCTGGGTTGATCAGGGATGTTTAGAATAAAGTTAAACCAGGTTTTAGATGAGTTGCCTTCAACTAGATTATCAGATAGAGTGTTCCGAAAAAAGTATCAGACACTCTTTACAAATGGTTTGGGAGATGGTTGTTTCTTTTTTTTTTGGCAAGAGAATCCGCCTTCTCATTACCCAAGATCCCACAGTGGCCTAGAATCCACTGCATATAGTAAAATATTAATTTTCATAAATTAATACATTATGAACCCAAAATTTAATTTCGAATATTGGATTTTTAAGGCTATTATATATTATGCTTAGAGTCAAACATAGTAGCAGCTGGACTCTTGGTTCAGAGGTTGATTATCACAAATAGATTCAAAATTGTGCCATCCTCAATGCTAGCTGCTGCGTGTTACTAGCTACTAGCTGAATGCTTGCCAAAAAAAATATAATTTTTTTTTTTTTGTACATATCAGACAAAAAAAAACCATACTAATATCTAATTAAAATCCCCATCATCTTATATTTTTCCAAAAAATTGAAGTTATTATATAATTTTTATTTTTTTTTTTTTATAGTACATTACTTTTTTTTTCTGTGCGAAATAATTATTTTATAATTAATTATTATCAATTCAAAGAGTATAAAAATAATTATTCATAACTTATTACATTTTTATGGAACGAAATGAGAACGGATATCTCCCTGCATAATTTAATTTGACTCTGACAGCAAATTAATTTATTTCTTCCAATGTTAAATTATTCATTTTTTTTTATATATGTTCAAATACGATTCTTTCAAAAGATAGTGTGTTAACACATTTCTGATACATATTAAACGATGTGTCAAGTTGAGTTATTAAAGAAAAAAAACTACGCAAAAAAAAAAATCCGTTGAGTTTTATTGAAACAAGAAAGTTAAACTCAATTTCTTTCTATAGTATTTTTATAAGAAAAGTTGGAACAATTTTTCTCTCGCCTCTTTTTGGTATATCCATTTTTTTCTCTCTCTTTTTTTTTTCTCAGTTACTTCATTTTTCATTGCGTATTTTCCAGAACTATAGGAATTGAGTTTTTTATTTCTATTGACATTAATTTATCAATTGTAATTGAATATTATATATTATATTATATTGTATATTAATTGGATATTATAATGGATATTGGATATTCCGGATAATAAGCAAATTTGCTTATTATGCAGAAATAATTTCTTGAAAATTATTAAAGTTCTTTTCATTTTCGATTAAAAATAACTCCAAATTAAAACAATATTTTATTATTATTATTTTCTTTTTGTAAACATATTTCCATTTTGAATTCTCTGAAAATTGAAAACTAACAAAAAGAATGGACAGAAAACAAATTGCAAAAATCTCTCTATTTTTTTTTTTAATTTTCATCAATTAGCGACATTTTTTATGAATTATTTTATATTATGCTAGTAAAATCACAGTGATATTTAGTCATATCCGTAATGAACGTAATTCTGTATTATTATGTGAATACAGAATTTTTCAATTTTAAGACTATGTGGAATCCCTTTTAATTCGAGTCAACCCATGATATACCTGTAGCATCGCGGACTTACATTTCAATAGATTAACGCCCTGTCACACAGAGAATCAATTGCATAGAATGACTTCATGTTTTATAACATTTCTGCTCAACAAGGCATTTATGATCTGATGATCAGGCGCCTCAAGGCGTTCCTGAATTTTTACCAACGTAAATCGGCACTTTCAAATAACTTTATAAAAATCCCGCAGGACACATTCATTCCAAGTCAAATAACACTAGTATAAGAGGTAGAATCTAAAGAATACCTTGTTTATTGGTTTTATATAATCAGCTGGGAGAAGTTTACACAAAGATTAAAAAAATTCTATTGCTTTTAATAGAATATATGTTAATTTACTCTTTAATAGTTTAAATTTCAATACTTATATATATATATAAAATTTATCTTTGATAACTGTTTCTTTATCGTGAGTCAATTTTCTTCATCATGGAAATCATTAAAACCAATATAACTTTTTAATCTTTGTGACGACTTCTCATAGAAATTTCTCATTAAAAAAAATCTGATCACTAAAAACATATTTTTGCTCGATATTAATGCCCATTTTGAGAAATTGTGATTTAAAAATATGTGATACTATATTTCCCAAATTCATACATACAACCACAAAAATCCTAATAATGGCTATGATCATCCCAAACAAGAATACAGGTCTGACAACAATGTCTCATGTTGTTTATGATGTTGTCCATGAGTGGATGGGCTGACCACGTAAACCAGTTCTAAGTCATGTATGGTTTAGGCAAGGGATTGGAGCCAGCAACACACTGCATGAGAGCATACCATACATGCATATTGGTGAGAGCGTGTTGGCCATTCCATTTTGAGTATAGTTTGTTGTTCAAGAAATTAATATAGGAGGTAAGCAGTTTAAAGGCAATGCGTTATCTGGTTGCAAAATAATATATCGCAGCATACGGACAGTCAATAGTATCCAATACATTCTAAAAATCTGTATATTTGGGCATTAAGAATTCTATGTGACAATACAAACAGGTCTGTGTACCAGCCTAAAATTGGTATTAATTAATTTTTACAAAAATAAATTTTTAAATGCATCGATATATAAAAATAACAATCATTCTTCAAATTCAATTTTTTTCTTTTTTCCAAAAGTCAAAGAAATCGGTACTCACTGAAATTAGTATTCAATGTAATAAAGCGTTTACAGGAATAAAGTACTTACCGAAATTAGTACACACTATAATAAAGTACTCATAGAACTTAGTACTCACTCTAATAAATTACTCACAGGCATTAGAATTCAGTATAAATAAAGTAAATACTGTGAAATGAAAATCAATTCTTTCTCAAATATTATATTAACATAAAAAAAAAGAATTTTCATAATATAGATCCTAAATCTTCTACGAGGAAATTCGTTTAAAAATTCCATCTAAAGCCATCAAAAGTACTGTAATATTTTCCACTGCTTATCAAATAAATATGACATTTTTTTTAAACATAATTTTTGGAGGCCATCTATCAAACCATAGTGAGACACATTACCGATGATATCCAGATTTAAAACTCAGCCATATTTTTTTCCTGGAAATTAACCGTCGACTTTTTTTTTCCGTGCTCGACGAGCGTCACTGAACTTACGACACGATTCATTCTGAACATACCAAACATACGGGCGAGTACTACACGACCCCAGACGACACCTTAAATGTGTCAGAGTCGTAAATGATCCTTGCCAACATCCCAAAGCGATCATTAGAGGTGTGGATGACGCATTCCATGCTCACCCTATCTGCCTCAAAGATGATCTGCTGGCCGATTAAGGAAGGCTTCAAACCCGGAGGAACTCGCTGAAGGAGGAATGGAAGGCGATCTTTATGCGACATTTATGTGTCTCTTTTAAAAGCGAAATGGCTTCCCATCAAGTTTTCGGATGTGGTACTAGTATGTTTTCGGTGGGGAGGCGATATCAATTTTGTTCTTTAACCACACTTCGGTTTCGCTTTAAGGTTGTCTCTCTTAAAATATTCTGTTGTTTTATTTGCTTGATATGCTGTTAATATTTTCAGGACATTTTATTTTGCAGTTATTTGATATTCAGTTAATGCGCACATTTACATAATAAAATTTTTTTACAGAAATATTACTTTTAAAGATTAATTTTTAAAGGACTCGATAAATAAAAATAGCAGTTATTTTTTAAAAAATCTTTTTTTTCTTTCTTTAAATAGTTTAAAAGAAATTAGTACTCGCAGAAATTAGTACTCACTGTAATATAATAGTCATAGAAATGAGACCTCGCTGTAGTAAAGTATTCATAGGAATAACAACTCACTGTAATAAAGTACTTACAGAAATTAGTAATCACTTTAATAAAGTATTCGCAGAAATTAGTACTCATTGTAATAAAGTACTCACTATAATTAAAGTAAACAATGTGCTAAAATCAATGAAAATCAATAAATTCTTAAATATTACGTTAACAAAAAAAAAAAAAAAAAAAGAATTTTAATCACATAGATCTTAAATCTTCTATTAGGAAATTCGTTTGAAAATCTATTTAAAGCCAAAATAAAAAATACCGCAATATTTTCAACTGCATTATCAAATGAATTTGACATTTTTTTTAAACATAATTTTTGAAGGTCATCTATCCCAACCATCTTGGGGCCCATTAACGATATCCAGATTTAAAATTCAGCCATATTTTTTTTCTGGAAATTAACCGACAATTTTTTACCATGCTCGATGAGCGTCACTGAAATTACGACACGATTCATTCTGGAACTTACGACACGAACGTTCGAGGCGAATACTACGACCCCAGACGACACCTTAAATGGGCCAGCGTCGTAAATGATCCTTGTCAACCTCCCAAAGCGATGATTAGAGGTGAGGATGAAGCATTCCATGCTCACACTATCTGCCTCAAAGATGATCTGCTGGCCGATTAAGGAAGGCTTCCAGAGTTATACCCTGGAGGAACTCACTGTAGGAAGGAATGGAAGGCCATCTTTATGCGACATTTATGTATATCTTTTTTCAAGGGCGGAATGGCTTCCCATTAAATTTTCGGATGTGGTATATTTTCGGTATGGGAGGTTATCAATTTTGTTCTTTAACCACACACTTTCTTTTTAAGGTTTTCTTTCTTAAAATATTCTGTAGTTTTTTTAGTTGATATGGTGTTAAAATTTTCAGGAAATTTATTTGCTAGTCACTTGATATTCAGTTAATAACAAATTTAGATAATAAGATTTTGTTAAAAAAATATTACTTTCAAAGTCTAATTTTTGAAAGGATTCGATAAATAAAAATAATATTTTTTTTTTTTTTTCTTTCTTTCAATAGTTTAAAAAGAAATTAGTACTCTCAGTAATATAATACTCATAGAAATTAGTACTCACTGCAATAAAATACTCACAGGAATAACTACTCTCTGTAATAAAGTACTTACAGAAATTAGTAATCACGGCAATAAAGTATCCGCAGAAATTAGTACTCATTGTAATATGAATTACAATGAGTACACGTTAACACGTTAATGAAAGATACCACTGTACTGTAATCAATGAAAATCAATACTTTCTTAAATATTACATTAACCAGAAAAATATTTTAATAACATAGATTTTAAATCTCGTTTAAAAATTCCATCTGAAGTCATGAAAATATATTGCAATATTTTCAACTGCATCATCAAATAAATATGACATCTTTTAAAAAATAAATTTTGAAGGCCGTCTATTAAACCATCGTGGGGCACATTACCGATATCCAGTTTAAAATTCAGCCAAATTTTTTTTGCGGAAATTAACCGACGATTTTTTTCCGTGCTCGACGAACGTCACTGAACTTACGACACGATTCATTCTGTTAACTTATGACACGAACATTCGAGGCGAATACTACACGACCCCAGACGACACCTTAAAAGTGCCGGCGTCGTAAATGATCCTTGCCAACCTCCCAAAGCGGTGATTAGAGGTGAGGATGACGCATTCCATGCTCACCCTATCTGCCTCAAAGATGATCTGCTGGCCGATTAAGGAAAGCTTCAGAGTTATGCCCTGGAGGAACTTACTGAAGGAGGAATGGAAGACGATCTTTATGCGACATTTACGTGTCTCTTTTAAAAGCGGAATGGCTTCCCATCAAGTTTTCGGATGTGGTACTGATATGTTTTCGGTGGGGAGGTGGAGAGGTTATCAATTTTAGTTCTTTAACCACACTTCGGTTTCGCTTTAAGTTTTCTTACTCAAAATATTCTGTAGTTTTATTAGCTTGATATGATGTTAAGAATTTCAGGAAATGTATTGGTCAGGTACTTGATATTCAGTTAATAACAAATTTAGATATTAAGATTTTTTTAAATAATATTACATTTAAAAACTAACCCGCAAAAAAGCATAGTTACAAACACAAAATATTCAAAGAATTTATTAATAAGTAATAATTATTGATTATTTGACATAATAAATTGATGATATACATTGGATAGAAAGCAGTAACCATAAATTTTGATTAAAGTTAAACATTGCAGTTGTGAATTAGTATAAAAATATATTGTAGTTGTGAATGGATACTAATGCAAATGTTTGTCTGTAATGTGCAGGTTGAGAAACCAGATTGTAACTGGGTGTGGTTTTTTTGAGATGCTTGTGGCACAGATTTGGGAATTCACAGTTTTATTTACATAAGCACAAACCCCACACATTCAACTGGAGATATACAATATTTAACATATTTAAGATAATTATAGAATCGATAATTATCTTAAATACATTAAAAGATTTTTATCCATTAAAAGATAATTATAGATTCGTGGAAGACTTCACTTCTAAGCCGATACATCGTCTATGTTCTGGCTGCATGTAATATACTTCCTTTCCGGGTGAAAGTCTCTAGGCCAACATATGTGCCGGGGTGAGCTAATTATATTTTCTCTAGGGATGAGAGATTTTAAACTCAACGTTTTTTAGCGTTAGTGCAGGCTACACTGTATTGTATTTCCTGTTGTATTGCCGACTGACTATTACTCCGGAACGCCGCAAGTGAAAGCTCTTGCTAATGTGTAGGAGGAAGCACAGTTACATGTCCTTAAATGTAAATTTATTCGATAAATCTGTTTAATTTGTTTTATGCGATCTTCTTAAGGCGTAATGGGTGCATCATAAGGCGTATGTGTAATAATTTTCAATCTTTTAAATGATGTTACCTATTTTTTATGAATGCTGTCATAAACGATAAATTTCGCTGAATGGGTAACTGTATATGCTATGGGACCAACTGAGTCGAAAGAAAAGCAATGTAAACAATGTAAATTTGACGATGAGAGTTATGGCTCTTAAGAAAAATGTTTGTTGATAATAAAATAAAGTATATGATACCAGCTATGAAAATGTAATAATTAGTAGTAGTAGTAGGTATTTGAGATAATAATGACATTATTATTCATAAATGGGAATTATATTTTGTCTCTTTTTTGGCTAACTAATAATGCATGATCGCCAACTTGCAAGAAGACATAAATATGACTCTTGATCTGATAGCCTGTGCCACAGTTACTGCTGTAAAAACTAGTGGATTAGACAATGGATTTTTAAAAAGCATGCTTTATTAGACACAGATTGTCACCTTATTTGTTTTATAGTTTCCTGCAATGCTTTTTACACACATGAGGTAATATTCCTGAAAATCTCATCTGATGTATTTCTCATCTCTTTCTACCCGTTGGCGAAATAAAGTAATATAATTCCAGAGCAAAACCTTGGCAGTGATAAATCTACAGGAATTTCATAATTTTTGAGTGATGAAGTGCCTAGCTTCAAATAAAACATAAAAATAATACCTTAAAGTCATTTAAGCATATAAAAACAACAGTCTGTTATAATAAACTAAAATGAAAACACTCGAAAATACATTTTATACTGACTATATATCAAAATACAAAAATAAAATAAATAAATAAATAAATGTTCCTCGGCATTTTCTCTCGCTTATGCAGTGACAGAACTACTTTTTGGTGTACTTTCAAACATATGTGTTTTAGAACTAGGAAAACAAATTACCTTCTTATGCGACTTTACAAACTGAAAATTCTAAAATTTGATTTGTGAAATGGATGAAATGCAATGTTTACAGTCAGAAATGTTTCTTTTATTAACGCTTGAATGCTTCAATACAATGCTTTTTGAAAAAGAGAGGTTTCTTTTTAAAAGTGGAAAAATTAGGGGACGTCAACAACGACTCCATGCATGCGAAAGAAATTATTCCACAAACTGGACTGTACCGGGATTCATGACAGGTTGGAATGTTTCCAAAACGCTGAAGAGAAGAAAATACACCCTTATTAGGGGTGTAATGTATCACTTAGCGTAAATTAATGCAAGCATTTGACATAAGCAATGAATAAAAGGGCACTATAAATTGATATAAGGCGAGGAAAATATACAATGTCTGGTGTTTGTTGTTAAGTGTTTGTTATTTTTGCTGTTTGACTTGTTTAGCACTTTGGCAAGTAGATGCACATTATTGTTGTTTTTTGTAATCAGTTATTCCGAGTGAGAAAACAAATTAAAGTTCCTCGGAGAACTATTCACTACAGAATCTCTCAACCATAAAAAACAGTTACTGAATGGTTTTATTTCTATTTTATGATCACTGCTATGAATTTATTCTTATCGAACATTGGTAGGGTTTGTATTCCACATTGTATTCTAAATCCAGATACCCTATAAGAGTCAACGGATTTTCTCTAATATTAAAGAAAAACCCAGGAACTGCCATCTGTCTGTCGGTTAGAGACATTTTATGCATTTTCGCAATCACATTGAATCTCTTCTGCAGTGTAGCTGTGTACATGTGATAATGTGCACTACGGTCATTAACGGAAGACAATAACATGCGATGAGTAAAGTTTTGTATTTGTTAGAAGGATATCATTATACCCATTGTAAAATATACCAACATGTAAAATGTAATCGTTTCCAATGATTACATAAATTTAAAAACATAATTTGTCTTATTTGTTAAAAATATTCTGAATATACACATGCTTGTATCTTCTGTTTAAATGCGGCCTGATGTCCAATTGACTAGCGCTCCGGCCTTTGGTAACACAGGTTCATAATTGAATCCTGGCGGTGGCAAGGATATTTGTTTGTGGTTCGGAATCCACGGTAAACTGTAGTTCCCGGTCTAATCAGACTAAATTTTGCAAAAAAAAATGAACTCAGAGCGACTAACCAAGCTAAATATGTTTAGACTCACTCAACTCTCCAATAGTGCTCTTTTTAGTTAGTATTGTCGCCATATTTATTTGGGTCCGCAAGTATTGTTTACGGTTGAGTATAGATAGAGAGAAATTATAATTATATATAATTCTAGACCGGCTCTGTTTCCAAGGAAGCTTTTTAATGATTTGTAGAAGAATAAAAAAAATGGTCTTTAGAGCTGCATAACTTTGAAGGATATTCTTTAGTTGGCGAGATCACTTGGAACGCCAAATGGGGCTATTTAGATGTGCTGTTAGATTTTGCTAAAGTGTAAATTCTTACCCAAATTAATTTCATCTGGTGTCAAAAGGCATCAATCGAATGGATTGGGCTGCTTACTGACCAGAGTTCACCCATAGAGATTCTTTGTTCGTCGAATTGTATCACGCCAAACTGAACCTCCAGGAGCTAAAATTTGTAGTTTAAGAAGACTAGTGGGCCATTCCATAAGTCAAATTAAGACTAGTAATTTCTGTGAAATCATATCAATTATTTTGCCAAAGTTGATATAGCAGAATAGAATGATTGTAGTAGAATTGATAGCATGATTTTCCCATGATCTTTATATTTCTATAAACATAACTTTAAATTCAGTTTTTGCAGATTAATAACTAACAATACATGTTTGCCAGCTTGCAAGCAGACGTAAATATGTCTCCTAATCTGATAGCGTGTACTACATTTACTGTTGTAAAACCTAGTAGATTAGACAATGAATTTTTCAAAAGCATGTTTTATTAGAGACAGATTGCCACCTTATATATTTCATGGTTTTCTCCATTGCTTTTTATAATCATGGAGAAATATCCCTGAAAATCTCATCTGACGTGCTACTCTTTTCTTTCTACCCTTTTGCGAAATATAGTAGTTCACAAGTAAAACCTTGGACAATGATAAATCTGCAAGAATTCCATAATTTTTGAGCGATGAAGTGCCTAGCTTCAAATAAAACAGAAAATAAATACCTTAAAGTCATTTAAGCATATAAAAAACAGCAGTCTGTTATAATAAACTAAAATGAAAACACTCGAAAATACATTTTATACTGACTATACATCAAAATACAGAAGATAATAAATAAATAAATAAATGTTGCTTGGCATTTTCTCTCGCTTATGCAGTGACAGAACTACTTTTTGGGGTACTTTCAAACATATGTGTTTTAGAACTAGGAAAACAAATTACCTTCTTATGTGACTTTACAAACTGAAAATTGTAAAATTTGATTTGTGAAATGGATGAGAATGCAATGTTTACAGTCAGAAATGTTTCTTTTATTAACGCTTGAATGCTTCAATACAATGCTTTTTGAAAAAGAGAGGTTTTTCTTTTCAAAAGTGGAAAAATTAGGGACGTCAACAACGACTCCATGCATGCGAAAGAAATTATTCCACAAACTGGACTGTACCGGGATTCATGACAGGTTGGAATATTTCCAAAACGCTGAAGAGAAGAAAATACACCCTTATTAGGGGTGTAATGTATCACTTAGCGTAAATTAATGCAAGCATTTGACATAAGCAATGAATAAAAGGGCACTATAAATTGATATAAGGCGAGGAAAATATACAATGTCTGGTGTTTGCTGTTAAGTGTTTGTTATTTTTGCTGTTGGACTTGTTTAGCACTTTAGCAAATAGATGTACATTATTGTTGTTTTTTGTAATCAGTTATTCCAAGTGAGAAAACAAATTAAAGTTCCTCGAAGAACTATTCACTACGGAATCTCTCAGCCCTAAAAAACAGTTGCTGAATGGTTTTATTTCTGTTTTATGATCCCTGGTGTGAAATATTATAAAAAATATTTGTTTGTTCTGAACAAATATCGGTAGGTTTTGTATTCTATACCCATTGTATTACAAAATTAAAATTTCTAAGAGAACGATTCACTACAGAATCCATCCATAAAAACAGCTACTGAATGGTTTTATTTCTATTTTATGATTAATGTTATAAAATTATTATAATGATATTCATTTGTCCTGAACTAACATCCGTGGGGTTTGTATTTCATTTCATATTGTATTCCAAACCCAGGAACCCTAAAGGGTCCCCGGATTTTCTCTAACACTAAAGAGAAAACCCGGGAACTTCCATCTGGTCATCTGTCTGTCTGTTGGTTAGAGACGCTTTATATATTCTCGCAATTACACTAAACCTCACTTGCAGTCCAGCCGCTCACTTTATCACAAAGACTTGAGATGGGAGACAATAGCATTCAATGTGTAAGGTATTGTAATTATTGGTAGGATATAATTATTATTTGCGGGGGCCTGAATGGCCGAGTGGCTAGTGCTCTGGCGCTCGGTACCACAGGTTTCGGGTTCGAGTCCCGGCGGTGCCATGGTTGTTTGTAGTGGTTCGGAATCCACTTTAAAAAAGTAGATCCCGGTCTAATAAGATCGTAGAGCGTTGGGGGGGGGCATTGTTACTCCGCGTCCGTGGCTTATCTTCAAGTTACACGCGCCCCTGGGTAATGCAAAGTGAGTACGTCTGCGCAGCACTTGCCTTAAGGCATCCAACACCAAGGTGTCTGTGTTTGCTAGCTGCCTTAGAAAGAAAAAAATTTATTATTATTTGCTGCAAAATATACCAGTCATGTAAAAATACAATCGTTTTTTGGTGATTAGGGGCCTTTTATGATGTTATGGGTATATGGGTGTTTATGTTATGTGTACCGGGGTTTCTCTAATACTAACGAAAACTCAGGAACTGCCAACTGTCGGTTAGAGACACTGTGTGCAATTTCACAATCACCTTGATCATATTCTGCAGTGTAGCTGTGGACATTATCAGAAGAAGATGAAACTGGAGACAATAAAATTCAATGAGTAAAGTTTTGTAATTATTAGAGGGATATCCTTATTATTTACTGCAAAATATACCAAACATGTAAAATATAATCGTTTCGGATGATTGCATAAATTTAAAACTTAATTTGTATTACTAGTTACATTTTATATAAATTTATATATTATATTCGTTACATTTAAGCTTAAGTTTTGCAGTTTTAGTTTTTTGTTAAGGTAATTATCGAACCAGACATCTGCTTCGGCATTTTATGAAACTTCAGCTCCGAAGAGAATACTTTCAATGTACTATCTATTTCCTAATGTACAGTTTTCTCTGACCATGTAAAGTGATTGAAAAATTGCGTCTTTGTTGTAATTTTGTTAGGTTTGCATTTAAATGCAGCTATTTTTTGCCATAAATTTATTTTGTGCTTATGCATTTTAAGTAAATACTTATTTTTACTTATTTACTCGACGCAATTGTTTTGCAATTATTTTATTTTAACTTGCCTTTTGTAAGCCTTCGGAATACTTTGTTAAAATAATGTGATTATTTTAAAATTCAAATTAAAAAAAGATAGAAATATACGTTATAGTCTCAAACCTATAATCTTCTTCCCGTAACAGCTAACTCCTAGATATGTTTTAACGATCAATCTATGATTCAACATTGAAGTATGGAGTAAATAACAATAAAATGTATTTGAATCCATTCAATGTTAAATTTGTTTTGTTAATGCTATCTAACTAAACAGATGAAAAAAGCTCGCCATCAATATGCAGTTCCGGCTAAAAACGATTTTCAATAAGTAAATAAAGTCACAAAGTTGACTTTTGTTTCTCATAAATCATCCTCCAACAAAAGTAATTCCCTTTAATCAACTGCATTTATTGTCAGATTATGCTTATCATTCCGAAAAATACCCCTCAACGACGAGTGTCGATGCACCAGGCGCCAAGACTATTTGAGTACGCACTTATTCCTTCTCATCCGAAACCAACCAGAGCACGAAAAAAGAAGCAAACAAATTCTCTCTCTTTTCTGTGCAGTAATCTCACATGGGCAGTGTTCCAGCTTCCATCGGTAAATGTTGGTTATCAGATGGAAAGCGGAAATGATATCGTTTTCTTTCCACTGTCTCCAGAAAACAGTATCGAATTGCAAAAGGGGAAACGACGACAGAATATGATGAAAGAAAAAAAAGGGTCCCAAATGCTGGGGCTGATGCTATTGGAAGAAAGATTTTTGCTTCTAATTAAGTATGTTCTTCTCTCTTTCTTCCTTTTTTTTTGTAAGTATTTGTTGATAAACCAAAGCAAGAAAAAGATATTCTATAATTGGTGGATTTTGATTGGTATCGTTGGAAAATTTTCCTATCGTCTTGTCTCAAAAAGATGTCGCAGAATAAATTACAAAGTTATCGTCTTTGGAATGTTCAATTGGAATCTTTTACGTAACTATGTGGGGTGATTTTTATTTTATTTACTTTTTGAAATATTGGTAATTACTATTTCAATGTGGTAAGTTCGTTATAAAAGAACACATTTAATAATCTTGTTTTAACAACTCACATTTTTAAAAGTTATATTAAAATATGTTACGCATAAATTATTTTTATATTAATCCGATCAAGATTAAATACTTTTAAATGAAAACCACTTTTTATTCACGATAAGATATATTAACAAGATGTAATATATAATAGTGTTGTTTCATTAATGATATACATTATTAATGAAATAACATGTCCGACAGATAGTTTCGCTTTTTTATTTACTACTGAAGATTTATTTGTTTTGTAATGCTACATAATTATACAGATAAAAAGCCTGGCCGTCAGTATGCAGTTGAGGCTAAAAGCGATTTTCAATAAGTCACAAAGTTGGCTTTTGTTTCTCATAAATCATCCACCAACAAAAAGCAATTCCCTTTAATCAACTGCATTTATTGTCAGATTATGCTTATCATTCCCGAAAAATACCCCTCAACGACAAGTATCGATGCACCAGGCGCCAAGACTATTTGAGCACGAACTTATTCCCTCTAATCCGAAACCAACCAGAGCACGAAAAAATAAGCAAACAAATTCTCTCTTCTTTCTGGGCAGTAATCTCACATGGGCAGTGTTCCAGCTTTCATCGGTAAATGTTGGTTATCAGATGGAAAGCGGAAATGATATCGTTTTCTTTCACTGTCTCCAGAAAACAGTATCAAATTGCAAAAGGGGAAACGACGACCAGAATATGATGAAAGAAAAAAAAAAAGGATAGCGTCACAACTGCTGGTGCCTGCTGCTATTGGAAGAAAGTTTTTTGCTTCTAATTAAATATGTTCTCACTCTCTGTCTCATTTTTTTTGTAAGTATTTGCTGATAAGCCAAGATAAGAAAAGATCTTCTATAATTGGTTGATTTTGACTGGTATCGTTGGGAAAATTTTCTTATCGCTTTCTCACGCAGATGTCGCAGAATAGATTATAAAGTTATGGTCTTTGAAATATTTTACGTAACAATGTGTGGTGATTTTCCTATTTATTTATTGTTTGAAATATTGGTAATTATTAGTTCAATGTCGTCAAATTTTTTTCAAAAGAAGACGTTTAAAAATCTTGTTTTAACAATGCACTTTTCAAAAATTATATTAAAATATGATACGCATAAATTATGTTATATTAATCCGATCAAGATTAAACATTTTTAAATAAAAATTACTTTCTATTCACGATAAGATATAATAACACTATGTAATATATAATATAGACATGTTGTTTCATTAATGATTACATTATTAATGAAATAACATGTCAGCTTAGTATAAGTGATAAATTCTTTTTTTTTCGTAATGAAGTTTTATTTGTTTTGTTAATGCTACATAATTAAACAGATAAAAGAAATTGGCCATCAGTATGCAGTTGGGGCTAAAAAAGATTTTCAATTTGTCACAAAGTAGACCTTTGTTTCTCATAAATCATCCACCAACAAAAAGAAATCCCGTTTAATCAACTGCATTTATTGTCAGATTATGCTTATCATTCCGAAAAATTCTCCTCAACGACGAGTATCGATGCATCAAGGCGCCAAGACCATTTGAGCACGCACTTATTCCTCCTAATCCGAAACCAACCAGAGCACGAAAAAAAAGAAACAAACATATTCTCTCTTTCTCGGCAGCAATCTCGCATGGGCAGTGTTCCAGCTTCCATCGGTAAATGTTGGTTATCAGATGGAAAGCGGAAATGATATCTTTTACTTTCACTGTCTCCAGAAAACAGTATCAAATTGCAAAAGGGGAAACGACGACCAGAATATGATGAAAGAAACAGGGGCACAGCGTCCCGACTGCTGGTGCTATTGGAAGAAAGATTTTTGCTTCTAATTAAGTACGGTCTTCTCACCGACTCTCTCTGTCGCTTTGTTTTTGTTTTTTTTTTTTTTTGTAAGTATTTGCAGATAAACCAAGACAAGAAAAAGATCTTCTATAATTGGTGGATTTTGACTGGTATCGTTGGAAAATTTTCTTATCGCTTTTTCACAGATGTCGCAGAACAAATTATAAAGTTGTGGGCTTTGGCATGTTCAGTTGGGATCTTTTACATAACCATGTATGGTGATTTTTATTTATTTATTTTTGAAATATTGGTAATTATTATTTTAATGTGGTAAGATTGTTTTATAAGAATACAGTATTAATCTTGTTATTACGTCATATTACTTGTTATTAAGTCATATTAAAATATGTTACGCATATATTCTTTTATATTAATCTGATTAATAATAAATATTTTTAATTGAAAATCCCTTTTCTTTGATGATAGAATGCATTAACATTTACAAAGGTTATAATAAAGGTAATTATTTTCAACTTCAAATAAAAAAAAAAGAACATAAATATGCTTAAGGTTAAAACTATAATTTTATCTCAAAAATAACAAACTCCTATATAAGTTTTAACGGCCAATATATGATTGAACATTGCACTATAGAAACAACAATAAAATGTTTTTGAATCCATTCAATGTTAAATTTGTTTTTGTTAATGTTACATAATTAAACAGATAGCAAACGTGTCAACAAACAAACAAAATATACAGCTGGACTAAAAACGATTTTCAATAAGTCACAAAGTTGGCTTTTGTTTCTCATAAATCTTTCACCAACAAAAATCAATTCCTTTAATCAACTGAATTTATTGTCAGATTATGCTTATCATTCCGAAAAATACTTTAAATGATGAGTATCGATGCAGCAGGTACCAAGACTATTTGAGCATGCACTTATTCCCCCTAATCCGAAACCAACCAGAGCACGAAAAAAGAAGCAAACACATTCTCTCTCTTTCTGTGCAGTAATCTCACATGGGCAGTGTTCCAGCTTTCATCGGTAAATGTTGGTTATCAGATGGAAAGCGGAAATGATATCGTTTTCCTTCCACTGTCTCTAGAAAACAGTATCAAATTGCAAAAGGGGAAACGACGACAGAATATGATGAAAGAAAAGAGTGCACAGCGTCCCAACTGCTGGTGCCTGCTGCTATTGGAAGAAAGATTTTTGCTTCTAATTAAGAATGTTCTCTCACTCTCACTCTCTGTCTATGTCTTTTATTTTTTTTTTTTTTTTGCAAGTATTTGCTGATAAGCCAAGACAAGAAAGATCTTCTATAATTGGTGGATTTTGACTGCTATCGTTGGAAAATTTTCTTATCGCTTTTACACAGATGTCGCAGAATAAATTACAAAGTTATGGTGCTTTGAATGTTCAGTTGGAATCTTTTGAGTAACAATATGTGGTGATTTTATTTATTTATTTCTTGAAATATTGGTAATTAATATTTTAATATGGTAAGTTTGTTTTAAAAGAACATATTTATTAATCTTGTTAATATCATGCATTTTTTTAAAGTTATATTAAAACGTGTTACGCATAAGTTCTTTTTATATTAATCTGATCATGATAAAATATTTTTAATTGAAAATCACTTTTCATTGATGATAAGGTGCATTATCATTTACAATGAAATATTTCAATAAATAGTTATCATTTGCAATTAGTAGCATAATAATATCTATTACAATGTTACTTCAAACTGCGCTAGTAAATTTTCTATGAATGGCCTATTATAATCATATCAGTCTAGCGCTTGGTGCCACAGGTTTCGTTTAGTGTGCCTACAGTGCTATGGATGTTTATAGTGGTTCGGGATCCACTTTACGACGTAGCTCTCGGTCTCATATGACAATAGAGAATCACGGAGGCAAGTCAGACTTCTATCTACGGGTACTCCATCACAACAGAAACTGCCCCTTTTCCTTTCAACCATGAATCAATGTGGGTTCGTGGGCTTGGTCTAGATATCTACCAAAGAACAAAACAACAACTCAAGATTGTCACATATGATGAGCCAATAAGGAATAGTTTTAACATATAGTTACTATTGAAGGTCATTAACTCATATGGAACATTATGAATATTCTTAAGAGATATTGAAGTAATTAACCAGTCTTTAACAACAAATTTATAGGACACGTACTTTGTAAAAAACTCCTTAGACAGGGGATAAATAATTTTATTTTTAGGTGAATGCTAATCTGCCCAACTTTAGGTCAAGTGCATCGTGCAAAGCTGCCATACAGAAAGAAGCAGATTCAAATCCGTTGATGACGTCATTTGCAGTATTTTCAGTAAAGAGAAGATGCGATAGTGATTATTATAAAGTCCACGCATTGATAGTCAGTCTATACAGCCTATATGGAATTATCTGACAGCATTTTCTCTAATATACGATGCGAAAATGTGGTGTAGTTATACCTAAAAGTATCTTGGAAGACCATATTCTTATTATATAACCTGGCTTTAGATTGTTCCTCTCATACATTAAGGAGAATGGATTGTATAACCAATGTCTCCAAAGTTTAACAACGAAATATTTAGAGCCTTAATTTACAGCCTTAAAATCTTATCACTTTACATCTCTTTATAGACATGTAACAATTTCAGCTTTACTTAGGTAGTGTACCTCTAATGAAGTTTGAAGATTTACACCTTCTTAACCAAGGCTACCTGAAAGACATTTCTCTTACAGATTTATCACATATATTCTTCGCTTAGATACGGTAATTTTAATTATGGCATTGTCTTTTAGTCCCCAACCTAGATCCGCAAGTGGAGAGATACAATATGCATCAATCCATTTCAGATCCATTAAGAATAGTAATTACCAAAGGAACTCGATAATTCCCCCTACTCGTCATTTATGCTTTACAAATCATCCAATTGTCGCAATAATCTTTCTCATAATAATAAGTATTAGGGATACCTCCAACGCGGTTTATGCGATCTAAATGTATTTCATTGATCATAGGGCATTTGTATCGTTTACCGCTAAGCTGTGCTAATGATGATGTCTTAAATCGCATTTATATTCATAAACTTGGATAAATTTTCATATAATTCCAATAAACGTATAAATTAGTGAATGTTTCATTTAAATTTTACATTTTAATTTTGATTTCTTTTTAATCATTCGTGAACATGATATTGATCTGGTATGAGTTCATTAGAATTCACATGAGAAATGAGTGGAAAGAAAATAAACAAGTTATTATTTAATATAATTAATTTCATGGAGCCGAAATTTCAGTTTAAAAGCTTTTATTTAAAACAAACATTCATTTCTCAAGTGATTATAATGATGTGTGTTTTTAAAATTTAAATGAAATTTGTGTTGTTAAGACTAGCAATTTATGAGTATCAAAGCCACGTGCTTCATATTTAATTTTAAAATGTTTTGTCTTTCAGAATGTAAACATGTTAATGCTGCAACTTTCTTTAAACAATGTCTAATCAATGTTTCTGAAAATTAATTGAGCCATTATTTAACATTATATATTAAAATTCCGTGGATGCAATAAGTGATTAAATATATTCATCCAGGATAAATTAAAATTCGAATATATGAAGCGTTTTGTTACGTTAAGTTAGGTGTAATATTAAATTTGACATTCAAATAAAACTAAAAAAATCAACATAACTATATAAGAATTATGTATGATATATTTTCATTCCGATATTTTCTTTTCCTATTTTTGTATTGTGCAGGTTGGGCAAACAGATTGTAACTGGGTGTGGTTGGGTTGAGATACTTGAGATATAGGTTGGGGAACTTACAACTTTATTGACATTAGCACAAACACCAAACACATACTATTAGAGACATAATATATTTAACCCATTTAAAGACATTTAATTATAGAAGGAAGGACTCCACTTCTTAGCTGACCCAAAACTCGGAAATGCGCAGGGGGCGCGATTCTCCGGTGGAAAGTATGTAGACCAACTAAGTGGGTAGGAGGAATCATGGCTACACTTTAAAGATCTCGTTTATTTTCAAATTTTCATTGTATATACTTGAATTTCTAATGTACACTTGTTTTATCTTATCAGATCTACATTTACATTATGATTAGTATTGTGTGTCCTTAATTAATATTTTTTTAATATATAAAAAATTAAGCTAACATTTTTGTTAATTGATGAATTCACTTTTTTGTTAATTGAACATTAATCTATTATAACACTTTAAACATTTTATTAACTTTATGAAAAGCAGATAAAAATGACATCATATATAAATATGATATAATATTTTAGTGAGTCAATTGGTGAGAGGCATTGAAAATAATTTGCAAGATGTGTTAGAGAAAACAATAAAATTAAAAATCATTACACGGATTGTAAAGGTTAATCATTTTTGAAAAACAATCATCGAATCTACTCATTATTCAAAATGGTTACTGTAGCGTTTGCCACCATCGGAAATAAAACCCTCGTTCTTTTTCACGATAACACGTAAAAACCATTGAATTATGAAATAGAAAATTCATTTAAGTATATTATTGATAATTTGAAAAAAATTCCAATGTAAAGAGAATGGCTAAAATAAGACTGTATTTAAGCAAATTTTACTAAAATGTTTCAATGTATAAAATAATTCAAATGCATCATGTGAAAAGCAATTGAAAATAAATTATTCTTTGCTTTATAAAAAGCCATAGACTTGAATTTTTCAAAGTACAAGGTAAAAGCCATAGAAGAACAAAATGAAATAAAGTTTGAACTTATGCAGTTAGTCTCATAAAAGGGTTATATCTAATTAACATATTTTCCGTATAATCCGTTAATTAATATTCATTCAATTTTGCAAAACACTTTTATGCATAAAACATTTCTTAAACTAATATAGCATAATGATCTCTAAATTCATTATAAGCAATAAAATAAATTTTATATCCTATGGGAATAACACCTTTACAGGACTAAAATCTAATTCAATAAAACTAATTTTCATGTAGTTAGCATAAGCTCAGGAAATAAAATCGACAGTTATGCAACCAATTTAATTAGCTAATAATGTTTAATCTTTTTTTTTTTCTAAAAAAATAATACTGTTGAAATTATTCTTGTTAATTTAAATAATCGTTTTTATTTTTAATGATGAAACATGACACAATCTCATTAGATTTTCAGAACATTCCTTTTCTTTGTAAATAATGCTTTGACCTTTTGCTAAAAATGTCTGCTATTGCGATAGGCAGAGCAAATATGACTTTTTGAATTAAATTAAGAATTAAATTAAATTTACGAATTTTGAGCATTGCTTTTTAGTGCATTTGATTTGCAGAATGATTGTAGTAAATTTAATTAATAATTTAGAGAAACTATACACCTTGAAACTGAAATTTAACGATGTATTTTTTTTTAATGGGGACATGTTACAGTTCACTATTGATCACTTATATTATTTTTCTTTTCTCTTGTTAAGAATAGAAAAATTAAAAAAAAAAAAAAGAAACATTATTTTTTTTTATCGTTCAGAAAATTAAATTTCAATTGTTTTCTTGAAATTCTATTGTTACTTTGAAAAAGCTAAATGAATTATTTTATTTAATATAGCTGAATTTTTAAAATATGACAGTTATTTTAATTTTAATTTGATTGTTATAGGCATTTTTTAATTGAAGAAATGTATTTTTTCATTCAGATATAAATTTAAACACAGTCTATTCGTTAACTGTAATTGTAACAATTTAATTAATAATTATATATATATATATATATATAATTAATTAACTAATTAAACACACAATAAAAGTAATAGATCAGAAGCGAAATTTTAATTTTTTCATCAATTTTAAAATGCTGACAGATATAGAAAAATTTAACTACGTAACGATTATAATTGTAATTCTCCCTTTTGCTTATAAATATTATTTAATGGGTTAATATAAAAATATATAAAAGATTTACAAAATAAAAATAAAAAATAAAAGATTTTTAGTATAAAAATACTGAAAAACCATAACATGATAATTTTATATATAGATCTTGGATGCTATGTAAATTTATTTATAATTTCATAAAAATTTTAATATTGAGTATACAATCTATTAAGTCAAAAATTCCAAAAACCCTTCTAGTTCTAAGGTAGTTAATAAATATTGTTCCAAGTTTTTTATTTTAAATTTTATTTCTTTAAAAAATATTTAACTAGTTTACACAAAGCAATTTTCTGAATTAATAACTCAAAAAAAAAAGTTTGAGAGCAATTTTAAAAGAATTCATTATATTGTTCTTCAGCTTCAAGTAAAATGAATTAATGCTGCAAGGTCCTAACTAATTATAATAGTAAGTCACTGAAATTACAAGTAAAATTAGTTTCGAAATTGTTTTTTATTATAATAATGCTTAATAATTGTAGCATTAATTTTTATGATTGGTATTAGTACATTATTATCTGCTGTATAAAAAAAAAGTTAGAAACTTGAAATAAATTAATATATTTTTTCTAAAATTCTTATCAATGGTATTGGTTATCTTATTAAAACAATAATACATTACTAATTAAATTGTGAATTATTTCAGCAATACGAAATAGAAAACCCTTACAGAAATTGTAAACAACCCATATAAAAGAATCAATTCATTGTATTATTGAACGGGAACTGTCTACGATATTGCATAATTTAAAAATAAAAAAAATCTGAAACTTTTAATAAATTTATCCCAATATATTTCATATATCTTGACAAACCATTCGATAAATTTATATAATTTTTTTTTGCTGACATCGTATCTAGTCTGGATATTTTTAAAAATAAAATCATTTTTCCAAAAATTTCTTTTACTGAAAACTTTTGTTAATTAATCAAACAAATAAAGATCGAATTAGTATTCATTTATTTAAAAAAATGTAACTATTCTATTTGATTTTAGGCAAGGTAAATTACCCTTATAAGTACCTTTTTTACCCTTATACGTACTATACGTCATTATTTTCCATTTAAGAAATAATATTTCTTACTAAAATACTTTTATAACAAAGTACTTTATTAAATGTGTTATAGACATGATATTTATTTTCAAAATAAATGCTTAAACATATGGCATTATTTTCCGTTTAAGAAATTAAATGTCTTATTAAAAATGCTATTATAAAAATTCCTTTGAAAGTACTAAACCTGTTATAAATATGATATTTATTTTCAAAATAAACACTTATACATACGATATTATTTTCCATTTAAGGAATAAAATTTCTTATTAAAGATATTAATATAAAAAGTCCTTTGATGTATTAAACGTGCTATAAATATTATATTTATTTTCAAAATAAATATAATAAATTAAATTTTTTCTTTGGCTTATTCATTTCGAATTTGTAAATATATAAATTATTTATAAAATGAATAGCGTATTTAAAGAAAATTTAAATTTTTTTATAGGCAGTCAAAAAACGATTAAATATTTGTTTTTTTTTTTCGCATGTTACGAAACCTGCTGCCTTTTAACGATTTACTTATCATAAACCATTATATACTTATATGAAATTAGTAATTAATACCGTACCACAGCAAATTAAATACAGTAAGATTTAAAAAAATAAAGTTATTAAAAATAATTATATTTAGTATGACCCAAAATATACGACAACTAATTACAAGTGATACAGGCAGATGCAAGTTAGTATCAAAATCTTTTTAACCCTTGAAACTTTAATTTATTTCAAGATGAGCACCGAACGTGCCTGATACCAGCAAATGATTCATTTCATTAAGCATCAGTTTTATAGCTGGCTTCAGAGCAACACAGAACTTCAAAATCTCCTACAATTAAAACAGTTCACTTCCGGCGAACATTGCTAACAGACATTTATACTTTCTTCAGCGATTTGGAACCAGTGTTTTAATTGGCACAACTAATGTGCAGTCCTCAATCTGGGAGTACTCCAGTACAGCACTAGGACTACTACAGTAATGAGAGCGGTGGGGGTCTTAAAATGCTGTTACTGGTCCATTCGTTTTATCAGCTTGCGTAATTAACGGGCTTATTGATTTGGATTTTAGGACAGCTTGCTGTAGAGGGACATTACAAATGAAAATTTTAGATATGTAGCTTATAGGTCTTTAAGTAGAAAAAATTCGGTGGAGAGAAATGTTGGAATGTTTAGCATGGATGGAATCTTTATGTTTTTGCCATTCTGTTGGCTTATCGGGTTTTACTGGTGATTATTCTCTGGAGAGGGCTTAGTGGTCTTTTTATTTATTTACTTTATTTACACTACATTACATTAAAAATGATTACAAATTTTGACGACATGCAATTTACTCTCGACAACGAAAACTACAGAAATTGCAAACAAACCACGTAAAAAATTCAATTCACTATGTTATTGAACAAGATCTGTCGACAATCTTGCATAATTTCAGAAAACAAAACCTGAAACTCTTAATCAATTTATCCACAATATATTTCCTATCTAATAATCTTGAAAAATTTGATAAATTTATTCATTTTTTTTATTGCCAATAGGCATCATATCAAGATAGTTTAGAAAATAAAACCATATTTAAAAATAATTTATTTTATTGAAAACTATTGCTAATTAATCAAATAATAAACGATCAACATAGAATTAGATACATTTTTATAAATAAATGAATACTATCTTATTTGATTTTAAGTAAGATATATTTTCCTTTTGTCTATACGCACGACATTAATTTCCTTTTCAGAAATAATATTTCTTATTAAAATACTTTTATAGAAAAGTACTTTTATTAAATGTATTATAGATATGATATTTATTTTCAAAATAAACACTTAAACATACAACATTATTTTCCGTTTAAGTAATAAAATTTCTTATTAAAAATATTATTATTAAAAAGTACTTTGTATTAAACATGTTATAGATATGATATTTATTTTTAAAGTAAATATAATAAATTAAATTATCTTTATATATTTACAAATTCGATACATTAAGCCAAATTAATTATAAAAGGAATAGCCTATGAAAGTTTAAAAGTTATGATTAAATATTAATATAAATATTTTAATATAAATATTTATATATATATATATATATATATATATATGTATATATATATATATTATATATATATATATATATATATATATATATATATATATTTATATTTATATATATATATTTTATATATATATATATATATATATATTATATATTCATTATATATATATAAAAATATATATATGGGCGGCGTTGTTACTCCGCGTCCGTATCTTCAAGTTACATGCACCCCCTGGTTAATGCAAAGTGAGTAACGTCTGTGAAGCGCTCGCCTTAAGGCATCAAGACCAAGCTGTCTAAGTGTTTGCCAGCTGTATTAGAAATATATATATATATATACATATTTATTATATATATATATATATATATATATTTATTTTATATATAAATATATATATATAAAATATTTTTATTTTTGTTTTTGTTAAAACCTACTGCCATAGATTTAATTATTTCGGTACATTAATTTCGATACATTAAACTAAATTACTCATCGAATAAATATAGCAAAAGGTTTAAAATTGTCTTAAATAAATTATTATTATTATTATTATTATTATTTTTTTTTTTTTTGCTGAAATTGACTACCATAGATTTAATTATTTTAAAAAAGCATTACATACTTCTATAAAACTAGAACGTAAAATTTAAAGTTATTAAAAATAATTATGTTTAGCATGGCCCAACATACAAGAGACAACTAATTACAAGTGATACTGGCAGATGCAAGTTAGTATCAAAACCGTTTTAACCCTTGAAACTTTAATTTATTTCAAGATGAGCGCCGGACGTGCCTGATACCAGCAAATGATTCATTTCATTAAGCATCAGATTTATAGCTGGCTTCACAGCAACACAGGACTTCAAAATCTCCTACAATTAAAACAGTTCACTTCCCGACGAACATTCTAACAGACATTTATACTTTCTTCAGCTATTTGGAACCAGTATTTTAATTGACACAACTAATGTGGAGTCCTCAATCTGGGAGTACTCAGTACAGCACTAGGACTACTACAGTAATGAGAGCGGTGGGGGCTTTAAAATGCTGTTACTGGTCCATTCGTTTTATTAGCTGCGTAATTAAGGGGGCTTATTGATTTGGGTTTTAGGACAGCTTTCTGTAAAGGGACATTGCAAATGAAAGTTTCAGATATGTAGCTAATAGGTCTTTAAGTAGAAAAATTCGGTGAAACGTAGTGGATATATTTGTCGGAATGTTTAGCATGGATGGAATCTTTATGTTTTGCTGTTCTGTTGGCTTATCGGGTTTTACTGGTGATTATTCTCCGGAGAGGGCCTAGTAGCTTTTTTATTTATTTACATTATTTAGACTAAATGATTAAAAATGGTTACAAATTGCGATGATATGCATGCATGAAAATTTACCTATGAAAAAAAAAAAAAAGCTTTAACTCATATATATATACATACATATATATATATATATATATATATATATATATATATATATAGCAGCGGATAATCAATTAAGTCATAAATTCACAGAAATCTTTTTTGTTCTAAGATAGCTAATAAATGCTGTTCAAGGTTTTATTTTTAAATTTCATTTCTTCAAAAATATTTAACTAGTTTATATAAGGCAAATAAGAACATTGAGTTTTCTGAGTAAATAACTCAAAAGGATAAGTTTGAGAATAATTTTAAAAGAATTCACTCTCTTGTTCTACGAGCGTAGCAGAATTTCTAAGTTGATTCTACAATATCCTAAGTCATTATAATAGTAAGTCATTGAGATTGCATGTTATAATTAGTTTCGGAACTGTTTTTTATTTTAACAATACTTATTAATGATAATATTAGTTTTTATGATTTTTATGAATACAATATTATCTGCTGCTTAAAAATATTAGAAACTTCAAAAAATTAACATAATTTCCTAAAATTGTGAAGAATTTTTGTTATTTTATTAATACAGTAATACATTATTAATTAAATTGGGGATTACTTCAGCAATATGAAAAAGAAAACCACTACAAAAATTGCAAACAAATCTCATAAAAAAATCCTATTAACTGTATTATTGAACAAAATCTGTCTACGATATTGCATAAGTTCAGAAAACAAAGTCTGAAACTTTTCATAAATTTATCCCCAATATATTTCATACGTAATAATCCTGAAAAAAATTTGATAAATTAATTCAATTTTCCCCCTTTTACCAACGGATATCAAATAACGATAATTTTAGAAATAAAACCATTTTTCAAACGAATTTATTTTATTGAAAACTTGTATTGATTAGTCAAAAAATTAACGATCAAAATTGAATTTGTATTCATTTATTTATAAAAATGTAATTTTCCTATTTGATTTTAAGTACGATATATTACCCATGTGACTATACGTACGACATTATTTTTCATTTAAGAAATAAAAATTCTTATTAAAAATGTTATAAAAAAGTGCTTTGATGTATTAAATGTATTATAGATATATTTATTTTCCAAAATAAATACCTAGACATACGGCTTTATTTTCCATTTAAAAAATAAATTTTCTTATTAAAAATGTTATTATTAAAAAGTACTTTAATATATTAAATGTTTTATTTATTTTCAAAATAAATAAAATTATCATTAAATATTTGCAAATTTGAGATATTAAACCAAACTATTTATCAAATGAATAGATTATGAAACTTTTATTTTTTTATAAAAATGATTAAATATTTTTTCTTGTTGAAAGCCATTTCCTTAGATTTAATTATTTTAAACCGATATATACTTATATGATACTGGTACAAATTAAATGCCATAAAAATTTAAAGTTATTAAAAATAATTATGCTTAGCATGACCCAACATATACGACAACTAATTACAAGTGATGCAGAGTTAGTATTAAAATCGTTTTAACCCTTGAAACTTTAATTTATTTCAAGATGAGCACCGAACGTGCCTGATACCAGCAGATGATTCATTTCATTAAGCATCAATTTTATAGCTGGCTTCACAGCAACACAGAACTTCAAAATCTCCTACAATTAAAACAGTTCACTTCCCGGCGAACATTCCTAACAGACGTTTATACTTTCTTCCATCGATTTGGAACCAGTGTTTTAATTGGCTCAACTAATGTGGAGTCCTCAATCTTGGGAGTACTCCAGTACAGCACTACTGCAGTAATGAGAGCGGTGGGGGCCTTAAAATGCCGTTACTGGTCCATTCGTTTTATCAGCTGCGTAATTAAGGGGGCTTATTGATTTGGATTTTAGGACAGCTTGCTGTAGAGGGACATTGCAAATGAAAGTTTCAAATATGTAGCTAATAGGTCTTTAAGTAGAAAAATTCGGTGAAACGTAGTGGAGAGCTATGTTGGAATGTTTAGCACGGATTGAATCTTTATGTTTTGCCATTCTGCTGCTGGCTTATCGGGTCTTACTGGTGATAATTCTCTGGAGAGGACTTGGTGGCATTTTTATTTATTTACTTTATTTTTACTGAATGCTTTTAAAATGGTTACAAATTTTGACGATAAGCAATTTACCCATGAAAAAAAAAAAAAAGGTTTAATTGATATTTGTATATAAAGGGTATTTCAAAAAAAGCAAAAAACTTTGGGGAGAGTTAGGGCATATAGTAACGAGATGAGAACTGCATAGTAATCAATGTCCAGAGATGTCAGAAGTAAGTGATAGCAAAAGTAGAACAAGGACACATGAGAGTTATTCAATTGAAGAATTTATTAGACATCCTGAGTGCAAATGGAGTACGAAATATATGCAGATCTAATGTTTCAACAAATACTCGAAGTTTGCACGCTATGTAAAAAATCCATTGATAATTTTATAATGATTTTAATACAGAGGGGATAATAAATTAAATAAAAAAATTCCCAGAAATCTTTTTTTGTTCTAAGATAGCTAATAAATGATGTTCAAGGTTTTAGTTTTTAAATTTCCTTTCTTCAAAAGTAGTAGGAGTATTGCAAAAGTAAATGGAGGGAGTCTTTATGTTTTTGCCATTCTGTTGGCTTATCGGGTTTTACTCATGATTATTCTCTGGAGAGGAATTAGTGGCCTTTTATTTATTTATTTACTTTATTTACGCTAAATGCATTGCAAAATAGTTACACATTTTGATGAAATGCAATTTACTCTCGACAAAAAAAAAAAAAAAAAAAAAAATTGCAAACAAACCACGTAAAAATTCAATTCACTGTATTATTGGGCAAGATCTGTCGACGGTATTGCATCATTTCAGAAAACAAAACCTGAAACTTTTAATCAATTTATCCATAATATATTTCTTATGTAATAATCTTAAAAAACTTTTGATAAATTTATTCAATTTTTTATTGCCAATAGGCATCATATCAGGAGAGTTTAGAAAACAAAACCATACTTAAAAATAATTTCTTTTGTTGAAAACTATTGCTAATTAATCAAATAATAAACGATCAAAATAGAATTAGTATTCATTTATTTATAAAAATGTATCTATCCCACTTGATTTTAAATAAGATATATATTCCTTCTGTCTATACCTATGACATTAATTTCCATATAAGAAATAATACTTCTGATTATTATATTATTATAAAAAAGTACGTTATTAAATGTGTTATAGATATGATATTTATTTTCAAAATAAATGCTTAAACATTCAACATTATTTTCTGTTTAAGAAATAAAATGTCTTATTAAAAATGCTACTATAAAAAGTCTTTTGATGTATTAAACCTGTTATGGATATGATATTTATTTTCAAAATAAACACCTATACATACGATACTATTTTCCATTCAAGAAATAAAATTTCTTATTAAAAATGTTATTATAAAAAAGTACTTTGATATATTAAACGTGTTATAAATATTGTATTTATTTTTCAAAATAAATATAATAAATTAAATTGTCTTTAGATACTCACCAATTCGATACATTAAGCCAAATTATTTATAAAATGAATATCATATGAAATTTTAAATGTTTTTTCACACAAAATGATTAAATATTTTTTTTTTTGTTGTTGAAACCTACTGCCATAGATTTACTTATTTTAAACCATTGTATACTTATATGATACCAGAGCAAATTAAATTCCGTAAAATTTAAATTTATTAAAAACAATTATGTTTAGCATGACCCAACATACAAGAGACAACTAATTACAAGTGATACTGGCAGATGCAAGTTAGTATCAAAATCGTTTTAACCCTTGAAACTTTAATTTATTTCAAGATGAGAGCCGAACGTGCCTGATACCAGCAAATGATTCATTTCATTAAGTATCAGTTTTATAGCTGGCTTCACCAGCAACGCAGGACTTCAAAATCTCCTACAAGTAAAACAGTTCACTTCCCGGCGAACATTCCTAACAGACGTTTATACTTTCTTCAGCGATTTGTAACCAGTGTTTTAATTGGCACAACTAATGTGGAGTCCTCAATTTGGGGAGTACTCCAGTACAGCACACGGACTACTACAGTAATGAGAGCGGTGGGGGCCTTAAAATGCTGTTACTGGTCCATTCGTTTTATCAGCTGCGTAATTAAGGGGGCTTATTGATTTGGATTTTAGGACAGCTTGCTGTAGAGGGACATTGCAAATGAAAGTTTCAGATATGTAGCTAATAGGTCTTTAAGTAGAAAAATTCGGTGAAATAGAGTTGGGAAATTTGTTGGAATGCTTAGCATGGATGGAAACTATATGTTTTGCCATTCTGCTTCTGGCTTATCGGGTTTTACTGGTTATTATTCTCTGGAGAGGACTTAGTGGCTTTTTTTATTTATTTTATTTACACTAAATTCATTAAAAATGGTTACAAATTTTGACGATATACAATTTACACATGAAATAAAACAAAACAGTTTAACTGATACATGTATATAAAGGGTATTTCAAAAAAAAAAAAAAAAAAAAAAAAAAACTTCGAGGAGAGTTAGGACATATAATAAGGGATGAAATTTGTTCAGCAACCAATGTCCGGAGATGTCAGGAGAAAGTGGTTGCAGAGGTAGAAATGGACACAGGAGAAATTAATTTGAATAATTTATTAGATATCCTGCGTACAAATGGCGTACGAGTTGAATACAGTTCTAATATTATAACACATACTCGAAGTTTGCAACATCAACACCGAGCTTCGCAGCGACGGACCATTGATTGCTGGATACGGCCGAACACATTAGGAACATACTCCTGCCACTTCATAATGACCCGTAATCACACAAAATTTGATGCTCACGTGCAAACAAATTATAGTGGGATTGATTGCCTGCCTGGAAAGCGTTCTCTATAAGTTCGTTTGGCGACTAGTCTATTGCCCCCAGCAATAGACTAGTCGCCTCTATACACAAATTGCATGTCGTGCCGTTGACAAACGAGCGCAAAGGAAACTCGATAAACACACAGTCCACCTCCGTAAAATATATAAATAATATTTTTTTCGAAAGAATATGTTCATCTCACAAACTAAGATGTAAAAACAAAAGCTAACAGCCATCATCTATTCATCTTTCGGACCATAAAAGACATCTGAAAAGCATCTGCGCAGAGGAAACTCGATAAACACACAGTCCACCTCCGTAAAATACATAAATAATATTTTTTTTTTCGAAAAGAATATGTTCATCTCACAAACAAAGATGTAAAACAAAGCTAACAGCCATCATCTATTCATCTTTCGGACCATAAAAGACATCTGAAAAGCATCTGCGCAGAGGAAACTCGATAAACACACAGTCCACCTCCGTAAAATATATAAATAATATTTTTAAAAAGAATATGTTCATCTCACAAACTAAAGATGTAAAACAAAGCTAACAGCCATCATCTATTCATCTTTCGGACCATAAAAACATCTGAAAAGCATCTGAGCAGAGGAAACTCGATAAACACACAGTCCGCCTCCGTAAAATACATAAATAATATTTTTTTAAAGAATATGTTCATCTCACAAACTAAGATGTAAAACAAAACGAACTCAGGATGAAAACGGCCATTATCTATTCATCTTTCGGACCATAAAAAACATCTGAAAACCTTACTACTTTTAAGTACAACTCCCAACCCGTTGACAAACGAGCACAGAGGAAACTCGATAAACACACATTCCGCCTCCGTAAAATACATGTCTGCGGTTTCTTTTTCCCCACCACAGAAAATTCATAGTTCGGAAAAATGAATGCGGTCACGAAAGAAAAGAGAAGCAAAAATAACGGCTATATATTGAGAAATCATCGCCATTTATAACAGAAAAGCCATCGGCAGTAACTCCTCCGAGCGATAAGGGCCATCCATCAAACTGGAGTCAACCTCTCTACTTTGGTGGCGAAAGACAGGACACTGAATCACTGCGATGTGGCCAACCCCCACTTCTCTCTTGGCCATCCTGCATCAAGAGAAGATCCTGAAGGGACTGAATTAATTCGGGAAGGTTTTGTAATAACGCTACCTCCAGGGTCATTAGTGGTTGAGAGATGGTTCCAGGTGAAGAGTTTGATGTTTGGATCAAGATATTGGTTATTACCGGAGATTCCGTGGGACGAGTCAATCGGATTAGGGAATCTTTGAGCTTGAATCTGTAGTGGGGCCTTGATTGTATTTTTATGAAATCACTTATTCTTTTTTTTTTTTTTTTTTTGACGTAAATTTTAAGGACGGATATAAAAGGTAATAGTTAAAAAAAATTTGGGGTTTTAGGTTGTCCGTAATTTACTTTTTATCATTATGAAATACACCCAAATTTCATATAAAGATATTAATTTAATATTTCGATCAAGATATTGGTTATTATGTAGATTCTCTGAGAAGACTCAGTCGGATTAGGAATCTTTGAGCTGAATCTGTAGGAGTGCCTTGATTGTATTTTTATGAAATCACTTATTCTTTTTTGACGTAAATTTTAAGGACGGATATAAAAGGTAATAGTTAAAAAAAAATTTGGGGTTTTAGGTTGTCCGTAATTTACTTTTTATCATTATGAAATACACCCAAATTTCATATAAAGATATTAATTTAATATTTCGATCAAGATATTGGTTATTATGTAGATTCTCTGAGAAGACTCAGTCGGATTAGGGAATCTTTGAGCTGAATCTGTAGGAGTGCAACATTGTATTTTTTTTAAAATCACTTATTCTTTTTTTTGACGTAAATTTTAAGGACGGATATAAAAGGTAATAGTTAAAAAAAAAAAATTTGGGGTTTTAGGTTGTCCGTAATTTACTTTTTATCATTATGAAATACACCCAAATTTCATATAAAGATATTAATTTAATATTTCGATCAAGATATTGGTTATTATGTAGATTCTCTGAGAAGATTCAGTCGGATTAGGAATCTTTGAGCTGAATCTGTAGGGGTGCCTTGATTGTATTTTTATGAAATCACTTATTCTTTTTGACATAAAGTTTAAGGACCAATATAAAAGTTAATAATTAAAAAAAAAAAGTTTTGGATTTTAGGTTGTCCATGATTTTCTTTTATCATTATGAAATACACCCAATGTTTTCAGTGCAAAACTTTTTGCCATATTGTGACAACAAATACATTAATATGATATGTGGATCAAGGTATTGGTTATTATGTAGATTTTTGGGATGAGTCTATCGGATTAGGGAATCTTTGAGCTTGAATCTATAGTGGTGCCTTGATTGTATTTTTATGAAATCACTTATTCTTTTTTTTTTTTTTTTTGATATACATTTTAAGGATCAATATAAAAGTTAAGAGTTAAAAAAAAAATTTTTGGTTTTAGATTGTCTACTATTATTATTATTTTTTTTTATCATTATGAAACACAATAAATTTTTTTGGTGCAAAAGTTTTTGCAATGCAGACTTGATGGCTGAGTGGCTAAAGCTCTGGCTCTCGGTTCCACAGGTTTCGTTCGATTTCCGGCGATGCCATGGATGTTTGTGGTGGTTCGAATTTTAAGCTGTAGGTCCCGATCACATATGAAAGTAGAGATCACAGAGCCCAATCAGACATCTTCTCACCCACATCCTTCCCAAACTGTAAATGGGCAACTCAACTCTAGGCACAGTGATGTGATGTGATGCAATATTAGTATTACCCAGGGTCATTAGTGGTAGAGAGATGGTTCCAGGTAAAAGTTTGATGTTTAGATGAAGATATTGGTTATTACGGAAGATTCTTCTGGACGAGTCAATCGGATTAGGGCTGAATCTTTGAGCTGAATCTGTAGTGGTGCCTTGATTGTATTTTTATGAAATCACTTATTCTTTTTTTTTGACAAAATTTTAAGGACTGATATAAAAGTTAATCGTTAAAAAAAAAAAAAAGTTTTAGGTTTTAGGTGGTCATTTTTTTATCATTATGAAACACAAAAATTTTTGGTTCAAGAGTTTTTGCAATATGGCCTTGATGGCCGAGTGGCTAGCGCACTGGCGCTGGGTACCCATGGTTTCGGTTCGAATTCCGAGGTGCAATGGATGTTTGTAATGGTTTGGAATCCACTTTAAATCGTAGATCCGGCCTAATAGGATTGTAGAGCATTGTGGAGGGTAGAGTTAAACTCGTCCGTAACATATTTTCAAGCTGCGCATGCCCTTGGGTAGTGTTGAATGAGTTATGCCGGTGCAACCTTTGCTTATGGCATAAAAGATAACTGTCTAAGTATTTGCCAGATTCATTAGGAAAAAGGATTTTTGCAATATTGTGTCGTACAAAGACAGTAATTTGATATTTGGATCAAGTTATTGGTTGTTATGAAGATTCTCTGAGTAATTTCGATAGGATTAAGTAACATTCTTGATGAATATGTTGCACTGTTTATTTATATCTTTATGAAATCATTTATTTTATACATTTTTTTGAGACAATTTTTAAGGACCGAGATGGTTTTAAAAAATAATTTGTATACACAAAATAATCATTTTATTCATTTCTTTATGTTTTTCGTACCTTCTTATCATCGTGAAATAAATTAACCGTTTTTCGGGCAAACTTTAAGAAAATTTGATACGCATTAACATTGAAAATGAGTAAAATCTAGTTGAAAATTTTATGCTGATATCCGGATATATTGTAGTTGCTCAAAATATTTTATGGAAATAATTTAATTTAATGTGAGGTTGTTGAAGAAGTTTTAATATTATTTCAACATTTCTGGAATATTTTTATTTTAAATGACGTTAGTTTATTTTTAAGATTAATTTTTAATAAAAATATATATTTTTTTATGAGAAAATCGTTTAAAAAGTCTTTCATTTTCCGTAAAATTCTGTTTGACGTTATCATGCCAATAAAAAATACAGCAAATCATTTTGATGTAAGATAGTTTTGTGTTGTATCTATTTGCAGATACATTTAAAGGTGAGAAATAACTTTTGATGAAGTTTAAAACTATTTGTAAAAAACAAACTATTTGTAAAATCCATGTGATTAGGTTAATTTTCAGAGAAAAAGTTTTTCTTGCTTCCTAAATTTGACTTCCTTTTTTTTTAAAGACGGTGTCAAATTTTCAATTAAAAAAATCTTTATCTTATCTTTTTAAATAATTGATGCTAATTGAAAATAATATTGAATTAATAAATGTAAAACAATGCTATCATGAGAAATAATAATTTCCCAGTTCGGATATCATGATGCAAATTATCTAAATATTTTTTTGTTAATTGGTTATTATTATTATTATTAATGTGAGACTTATAGAAATTTATTTACCTTACAATATAAATATCAAGCATATCTTTATAAATCAAAAGATTTTACTTTTATCTTACAAATCAAAGTTCCACGAAATATTATTTTATTACATTTTGTGCTAAGAGTAAAGGTTGTGGTTTATTGATCAGTATAATTATTGGTAAACAAAGTTAATTGTGATGGGGGCGGCTTGCAAAACACTTGCAATCATTGCTCTCAGAAACGAAACTCTATGGCGATTTCACAACGTCTCGCATTGACTGCCTGATGGGATTTTTCCAACAAAAGTTATTCTTAAAAGTCCTCATAGAATGGCATTGTTCTCCTTTCATAGTTCTTCAAGCTGTTCATGAATAATAAGTGGAATGTAGCCACCGATGTTCAACAACCACAAAACAGAAAATCTTATGCATTTTTTTTATCACAGTAACGGTTTATATTTGTAAATAGAGTTTAGAATAGCTCAAACATTCAGTTATTGCTTCTCAGAAACGAGACTCGGCGGCAATTTTTGACAACGTCTATATCCCTACATTTTGTCCTTATAATTTGTATAATAATATGTAAAATTTTATACAATACTTCCAAAGGAAATCCTAATTTATAAGTTCGGATATCATGATAAAAATAATCTAAATAATCTTTTAAATTATAACAATTTATTTATCTTTCAATACAAATATCAAGCATAATATCTGTGTAAAACAAAAGATATAGTTTTATCTTAACGAATAAGTGACTCCACGAAGAATTATTTTATTAAATTTTTGTCCTGTAAGAATAAAAATTGCGGTTTATTGATCAGTATAATTATCGGTAAACAAAGTTAATTAACTACTCGTGCGGTGAGTGTGGCTTAAGTTTCTAAATAATACACTAATTATATTCTTGCACAAACTGCTATTCTTGGATAAATATTCATAAAATCTATTCTGAAGATTTTAATTAACTGTCTTGAACAAGTTGTGAAGTGTGTCTTTCCAAATAATCGCCGATGACCTGTAGCTTAATTAAAGCGTGCAAATAAGGCATGAGTAATTAACTATTTATTAATTCAATAATTTACCCTGATAAATACTTGAAAGCTTTTACCCTGTTGAACTATAGCGAGTTGAAACCGCAATAATGATTAGCATTAAAGTAAGCGCGTGGCAAGAAAATTATCATAATCTAAACCATCTTAAAATACATAAACTTAAAATACAAACCAAACCTAATGTTACTTAAAATTATTTTTATGTTTTTTACACTGCATGTAAATCATATATGCTTATGCATTTTTTGTTAAAATGGGCATAATCCACTTTTCGTGTATTGTTTGTAATTATAGACTCGCTTTTGATTGCAATAGTTCCGAAATCTCTTTTTTTTGTTGAATTTTAATGATTTTGATTTTCTGAATTCTTATTCTCATCGCTATCCACCTTCTGTATATGAAATTTGGTTTCATGTCATTTGTTAGTTTCAATTTGAGGTGCCTAAACAGGGAAAGTTATTTTAAGATCAAATTGTATATTTTTTCTGTTATTATTAATTATATAAGGCGAAAAAAAGTTTTTATTTCTAATTCAAGTATAGAAAATATATGATGTTTGCATAATTTTTGGACTGAATTTTTATCTTTCAAAACAGAATAAGAACCTATGTAAATAATTTTCTTGAATATTTATAACATTCAGCTATTGTTATAAGTTCATTAATGCATTTATGATGAACATAGCCTCATTTGGAATTTTAAATAAAATAAATTTTTCTTTCTAGGATTTTACATTATTTCGACAGTATAAAAATCATAGTTTTACTAAAATAAATAATGCATTTTACGCCTTTAATGCATGCTTTAAAATAATAAATCGTTTCACCTTAAAACATACATAATTCTTTTAAACGTATTAAAATAGGCATTGCAAGATTTCAACACCTACTGCTTGTAAGTCGAAAAATGGAACATCCCAAATCAAAACTACTCAAAGGAAATAACAAATCTCGCAAGAAACAAAAACCTGCGCAAAAAAGTCAGAGAAAAACTGCAAGCCATTTCTAAACCCCTGGTTTCGTGGCACTACGTGACCAACACAAGAATAGAGTCGAGTCTCTCCAGAAGATTTACTCCATTAAGCCCAACCCGGATTCCTGTATATTTAGAATCAGCAAGGGAGGCCTCCGTTAAAATTTGATGGAGGAGAACAGGTCTTTTATATCCCTGTGCCAGCAAACAGCAGCACTGTAAAATGTGATCATGACTCGATCTGTCCCGCTTCCCTGGGAAGTGATTTAAAGACCAGTACCAGTTGTTCTGAAGAGAGGAAGCACTTTGCAGCTTCTTGCGTCGCTGGTTTACGTTATGATTCGCGAGTTATTGTCAGGAACCGGTGATGATGAATGATGATGGATTTTACAATAAAGGCGAGTTTAAGTTTTAAGTTTTTTTTTGTTTCCTTTTTTTGCAAATGAAGCGAAAGTGAGGAATGCGTCTGGCAATAATGAAGCATCAATTTGATTACTTTTTTTGTCGCAGTTTTTTACTGAGATTTATTGGTCTAGTTTTTATCAAATCCAGGCACGTCTCATTAGATTTATTCGCAACATTTTATAACTCGCATGATTTTTTCTTCTATGGAGCGTGCAATTTTCAATAATGGAAATCATTGAAAATTGACAAACTAAATGCACCCAGTAAAAAGTAAACCATAATTTGGTTACTCAAATCAGTACATCCCCATATTATTAAATTAATTTATCGTAAAAACATTTTATAAATTTAGTTGAGAGGAGTGTAGACCTCAAAGATATTGAATATTCAAAGAATGGATTCATTTATATTTAATAAGCGCAGTTATGATAAAATAATTTATCTTACTTTTTGGGCACAGTAGTATTGCTTCAAGTCGAACAAACGATACAAAAAAATGGAACATCCCAAATCAAAAACTACTGAAAGAAAAATAACAAATTCCGCAAACGCCCAAGAAACAAAACCTGCAAAGAAAAAACTGCAACACAGAAATGGATCCGAAGCCCTTTCTAAACCCCTGGTTCCGTGGCACTACGTGACCAACACAAGAATAGAGTCCCTCCAGAAGATCCACTCCATTAAGCCCAAACCGGGATTCCTGTACATTTAGAATCAGCAAGGGAGGCCCCGTTAAAATTTGATGGAGGAGAACAATCTTTTATATCCCTGTGCCACTGAAAAATGTGATCATGGCTCGATCTGTCCCACTTCCTCTGGGAAGTGATTTAAAGACCAGCACCAGTTGTTCTGAAGTGTAGGAAGTACTTTGCAGCTTCTTGCGTCGCTGGTTTACGTTATGATTCGCGAGTTATTGTCAAGAACCGGTGATGATGAATGATGATGGATTTTACAATATATGCGAGTTTAGGTTTTATGTTTTCGTTTCCTTTTGCAGATGAAGAGAAAGTGAGGAGTGCGTCTGGCAATAATACAGCATCATTTTGATTACTTTTTGTTGTTGTTGCTGTAGTTTTTTTTTCTGAGATATATTGGTCTAGTTTTAATCAATCAAGGCACGTCTCATTAGATTTATTCGTAATACTTTTTGTAACTGGCATGGCTTTTTAATTTCTATAAATCATGTAATTTTCAATAAGGGAATCATTGAAAATTAATTAGCTAAATGCACCCAGTAAAAGTAAACCATAATTTGGTTACTCAAATCAGTACATCCCCATATTATTAAATTAATTTATGGTAAAAATATTTTGCAGATTTCTTTGAGTGGGGTGTAGTTCTGAGAAAGATTATATATTGAAAGAATGAGATCATTTATATTTAATACACACAATAGTGATAATAATAAAGCATCATCATTTTTTATTACTATGTTTTATAGTTAAAATGTATGTGTTGTTTCTTTAATCCAGTCACTCAGCAATCAGACTAAACTTAATTTATTTTAATTTTTAATTATTTTTAATTAATTTTTTTAATTTTCACAGATTAACACATTTAAATTGGTCAATAGAATGATTAGTATTTTTTTAATAAATTTATAAGACTTCCGTGGTTTTCATGGGTTCCAATGTCAAACATTTCGGTTTAAAAGCGTTTTTATTTGATAAAATGTAAATAATTATGGTCTTTTAATTATTAATTCAATTTTTAAATAATTTTGTTTCTCTAATAATGACATATAAATAGATTCGGACTATCAACTGCAATTTTTTTTTCCATGAAATCTTGATCTTTGAGCTTTATGTCATGTATGAATTGGAGAACATTATTATATTTCATTGCCTAAACTAGGAATGAAAGCACTAAATTGAAAACTTGTGACACGAAATACTTTTAAACTCTTCAATCATTTTCTTAAAACCAGAAAATACCGACTTTATAAAGAAGTTTATCGCTTTAAAATAATAAATTATTTTATCTTACAACATACATAATGTCTTTTAAACCTTATTAAAATAAGAATTGCATGATTTCGACATCTACTGCTCTATGTCAAAAAATTGAAATCCCAAATCAAAACTACTCAAAGAAAATAACAAATCCCGCAATGTTACAAGAAACAAAAACCTCCAAGAAAAACTGCAGCCCAGAAATGCATCCAAAGCCATTTCTAAACCCCTGGTTCCGTGGCCCTACGTGACCAACACAAGAATAGTCTCTCCAGAAGATTCACTCCCATTAAACACAACCCGGGATTCCTGTATATTTAGAATCAGCAAGGAGGCCTCCGTTAAAATTTGATGGAGGAGAACAGTTCTTTTATATCCCCGTGCCAGCAAGCAGCAGCACTGTAAAATGTGATCATGACTCGATCTGTCCCGCTTCCCTGGGAAGTGATTTAAAAAAACCAGCACCAGTTGTTCTGAAGAGAGGAAGCACTTTGCAGCTTCTTGCGTCGCTGGTTTACGTTATGATTCGCGAGTTATTGTCAGGAACCGGTGATGATGAATGATGATGGATTTTACAATATAGGCGAGTTTAGGTTTTTAGGTTTTTGTTTCCTTGCAGATGAAGAGAAAGTGAGGAATGCGTCTGGCAATAATACAGCATCATTTTCATTACTTTTTTTGTTGTTGTTGCTGCAGTTTTTTACTGAAATTTATTGGTCTAGTTTTTATCAATCCAAGCACGTCTCATTAGATTTATTCGCAATATTTTGTAACTCGTATGATTTTTTCAGAAGCGTGTCATTTTCAAAAAGGGAATTATTGAAAATTAATAAGCTAAGTGCATCCAGTAAAGGTAAATCATAATTTGGTTATTCAAATCCGTACATCCCACATTATTAAATATATTTATGGTAAAAATATTTTATAAATTTTCCTGTGTGAGGTGTAGTTCTCAGAGAGAATGAATATTTAAAGAATGGTTTCATTTAGATTTAATAAGCAAAATAACAATAAAGCATAATAATGATAGTAGTAAAAGTGATGATGCTTTATTATTATCTTTTGTTAAAATATATTGCATTGCAATCCATGCTTATTTCTATACGTTTTGTGATTTTTTGTGCTTATTTCTATTTCTACACGTTTTTAAAGCTTTACAGCATTCTGAATCCTATCTTTCTTTAAAAGTATTTACCTGAATGTTTATGATAAATATAAAGCCTGATAGATGGATAAAGAAACTGCCTCATGGCTAATTGGCTAGATCTCTGGCCTTTTGGTGCCATAGGCTTCAGTTTCGAATCGTGACGATAACATGGATGTTTTTAAATGGTTCAGAATCCATGTTAAACTGTAGGTACCGGTCTAATCATCCTAAAGTGTGCAAAAATGACATAGAGCGTCAAACCAAACATATAGAGACAGATCTCAATTAAATTATTTCTAAACCTGAATAGTTTCAAAGATTGTTATTTTTCGTTCCGATATTGGAACTTCCGTTAAAGTTAATAAACCAAACAGATCGCTAATAGTAAAGAATTCTTTGATAAAGTGGCATTTTCATGAATTTTTTTAAGAATCAGATATATGATATTAAAGTACTTTTACAGTATTTGAAAATTTGATGATTTGTATCTTTAGTATTTAAAACATATATATTCTTTTAAAGACAAAGTCGTTATAAAACACTGAAAATACGTTAATAATGTTATTTTTAATTTATTACCTAATACTTATAGATAATCACAATTTCCCCGTTGAATTTCCATAAAACGTATACTTCAAATACGTTCAGTTCATTTAATTTTAATCAATTGGGAATTAAATTTATTATAACCAAAATTGTCTATGGATTTTTTAAGATAAAAATGAGTAAAAATCTTAATTTAAAATTAGTTAAAAATAAAAAAAGTAATCTATCGTTAATTCTAGTTCAATTTCTATCAATAATTCAAAATATTTTGATAGTTATTATTACATTTAATTGTTGAGTACATTATAAACAATCATTAACCACTTTTAACAAACATTTGCTTTAAAAATAATACAATATTATTTAAAAATAAAGTATAAATGTTTTATTGCAGAATTTTTATTCTTCGTATACAGAATCTTTTGATCTTAGTAACACAGAAGCAAAAATTCATTTTTTTGTACATTTTTGGTTCCCTGTCCTTTTTAATATAGTTTGCTGCACATATTCGTAATTTTCATTAAGTACTTGCTAAATCTTAGCTAATGAACTAACCAAAAAGAATAATAAAAAAAGTTCTTCAGCTAAATATTTTGTCTAAAGTCAGTCGCTGTTTTTGCAATTATACAATTAAGAAAAAAATGTGCCGCACAAAAAAATCAGCTAAAAGACCGAGATACCAAACGCAAGGAGAGAGAAAAAAACTGCATATAAAATTTATTATCTTACGTAACATTTCTCGTTCACTTTGCGTATTTGATAACTAAGCTTTGAAGACAGGCAGCTTAAAAAACAGGATTATATCAATGCTACAATTAGGAAAAGAAGAAACTGGCCTGTTATGCTCATTAGAGTAAAAAAAAAAATCGCGGATTATTTTTTTCTCTCTTTTCCGTGTTGTGTCTTAGTTAATTATTGAATTTTTACCAAAGCCAGGAACGTTTTTGCATATCATACTCGATATTATATTTATTTAAAAGTGAATAATGAGCTTTTTTATAAATTATGTAAATTGAGATGGTTTAGATCATGATCATTTTCTTGGCTGGTCCTTATTTTAATGCTAATCATTGTTGCACATTCAAGCCCATTATAGTTGAGCAGGGTAAAAGCTTTCAAGTATTTATCCAGGGTAAATTATTGAATTAATATATAGTTAATTACTCATGCCTTATTTGTACGCTTTAATTAAGCTACAGATCATCGGCGATGATTTGGAAAAGACACACTTCACAAGTTGTCTGAGACAGTTAATTAAAATCTTCAGAATGGATTTTATGAATATTCATCCAAAAATAGCAGTTTGTGTAAGGATATAATGAGTCTATTATTTAGGAGTTACTTAAACCGCACTCACCGCACAGTTGTTAATTAACTTTGTTTACCGATAATTATACTAATCAATAAACGTCAATGTTTATTCTTACAGGATAAAATTTAATAAAATAACATTTTGGGGAACCACTTATTCATTAAGGTGAAGATAATATATTTTATTTTATACGAATATGCTTGATATTAGATAGATCACTATAGTTATATATTAATTTAGTTATTTATCTTGCAATATAAATGTCAAGCATAATATCTGTATAAAAACAAAAAGAAACAAGTGGCCCCACGAAATATTATTTTATGAAATTTTGTCCAAAGAATAAAAATTGCGGTTTATTGATCAGCATAATTATCGGTAAACAAAGTTAATTGCTTAGTCATTGCGGCTTAATTAACGTCTAACTAATATACTAATTACATCCCTACATTTATCCCTTATAATTTTTATAATAATTCATAAATTTTAATACCATACTATCAAAGATAATCATAATATATAAGTTTGGATATCATGATGCAAATTATATATTTTTAAATTTGATTATTATTGTCATGCGAAATTAAATTAATTTTTATTGTTTTCTTAAAACAGTTATTCTTAGACAATTTATCTTTTAATTTATTTAATATGTGGAACATATATCAATTTATTTCTCTTAGAATATAAATATCAAGTATAATATCTGCATAAAACAAAAGATATTGCCCTTATCTTAACGAATACGTGACCCCACGAAGTATTATTTTATCAAATTTTTGTCCTGTAAGAATAAAAACTGCTGTTTAATGATCAGTATAATTATCGGTCAACAAAATTAATTAATTACTTGTGCGGTGAGTGTGGCTTAAGTAATTTCTAAATAATACACTAATAATATCCGTGCACAAACTGCTATTCTTGGATAAATATTCATAAAAGCTATTCTGAAGATTTTAATTAACTGTTTCAAACAAGTTGTGAAGTGTGTCTTTTCCAAATCATCGCCGATGACCTGTAGCTTAATTAAAGCTTACAAACAAGGCATGAGTAATTAACTATATATTAATTCAATAATTTACCCTGGATAAATACTTGAAAGCTTTTACCCTGCTGAACTATAGCTAGTTGAATGCCAAACAACTATTAGCATTAACGAAAGAGCGTGCCAAGAAAATTATCATGATCTAAACCATCTCAATTTACATAATTTATAAAGAGAAACTCATTATTCTCTTTTAAATAAATATAATATCGAGTATGATATGTGAAAACCGTTCCTGGCTTTGGTAAAAACTCAATAATTAACTAAGACATAGCGCGAAAACGAGAGAAAAAAATATTCCGCAATTTTTTTTTTGTCTTCTAATGAGCATAACAGGCTAGCTTCTTCTTTTCCTAATTGTAGCATTGATATAATCCTATTTTTTAAGCTACCTGTCTTCAGAGCTTAGTTCTCAAATACGCAAAGTGAATGAGAAATGTTACGTAAGATAATAAATTTTATATGCATTTTTTCTCTCCTTGTGTTTAGTTCTCGGTCTTTTAGCTACTTTTTTTTTTTTCGACAACATTTTTTCTTAAGTGTGTAATTGCCAAAGCAGCTAAATAAGCGACTTCACTTTAGAAAAATATTTAGTTGAAAGAAGTCTTTTATTTTTTTTTTCAGATAGTTCATTAGCTAAGATTTAGCAAGTACTTAATGAAAATTACGAATATGTGCAGAAAACTGTATTAAAAGGACAGGAACCAAAATATGTACAAAAAAATTGGATTTTTGACTTTGCTTTGAGTTATAAACTAAAAGATTCTATATATTAAGAATAAAAGTTCTGCAAGTTCTAAAATATTCATACTTTATTTTTAAACAATATTGTATTATTTTTAAACAAAGTTTTGATTAAAATTTTTATATATTTAAATGCAATTTTAATTGTCGAAATATTTCGAATTTTTAATAAAAGTTGAAGAAGAATTAGCGATAGATTACTTTTAGTTTTTTAATTAATTTTGAATACAGATTTTTACTCATTGTTTGTCTTAAAAACCATAGACAATTTTGAGTCATAATAAATTTAATGACGGTCAATTAAAATTAAAGAACTGAACATGTATATGATGTATAGGTTCAGGAAAAATCAACTTTAATATTTATAAATATTAGTTTATAAATGAAAAATATTATTATTAACAAATTATTATTGTCTTTTAACGAACTATTTTTCTAAAAATACACATGTTTTACAAAAATGAGGATATCTGTATAAAACTAAAGATATTACCCTAATGAATAAGTGGCTCCACAAAATATTATTTTATTAAATTTTGTCCTAAGAATAAAAATTGCGGTTTATTGATCATTATAATTAGCGGTAAACAAAGTTAATTAACTACTCGTGCGGTGAGTGTGGCTTAAGTAACTTCTAAATAATACACTAATTATATTCTTGCACAAACTGCTATTCTTGGATAAATATTCAAAAAAATCTATTCTGAAGATTTTAATTAACTGTCTGGAACAAGTTGTGAAGTGTGTCTTTTCCAAATCATCGCCGATGACCTGTAGCTTAATTAAAGCGTACAAACAAGGCATGAGTAATTAACTATTTATTAATTCAATAATTTACCCTGGATAAATACTTGAAAGCTTTTACCCTGCTGAACTATAACGGGCTAGAATGTGAAACAATGATTAGCATTAAAGTAAGCGCTTGCCAACAAAACCAGTAATATAAAAATAATTTTTTAAGTCAATTCCTACTTTTTTCCCTCTATATTGCAGAAAAATAAATAATCATAAGTAATTATTTAATAATTATTTTAAAAATAATTTTCATTAATTTTTAATAATTCCTTTATAAATAATTTTCATTTATTTTTAAATTTATCTGGCGCATCTATTGGTAGATACATGCAACTTAAATCTAAAAATAATTTAACTAATTAATTTAATTTAATTAATGAATTAATATTTGAAAAAAAACTTTATGAACATCAAGTGCCATCTACTTCAAGTTAAAAAAAAGTATTTGAACTTGAGTGGATGAATAAAAAGTATTTTATGAACGATTAAAAATTTGAACAAGATATATATAGGGAGAGTGTGAGCTAATAGAAGGAATTGGAGAATACTCATGATCTAAACCATCTCAATTTACATAATTTATAAAGAAAAGCTCGTTATTCACTTTTAAATAAATATAATATCGAGTATGATATGTAAAAACCGTTCCTGGCTTTTGTAAAAACTCAAAAAGACATAGCACGGAAAAGAGAGAAAAAATATTTCGCAATTTTTTTTTTACTCTAATGAGCATAACAGGCCAGTTTGTTTTTTTCCTAATTATAGCATTGATATAATCATATATTTTTTTTTTTAAGCTGCCTGTCTTCAGAGCTTAGTTCTCAAACACGCAAAGTGAACGAGAAATGTTACGTAAGATAATAAATTTTATATGCAGTTTTTTTCTCTCCTTGCGTTTTGGTATCTCGGTCTTTTAGCTGGCTTTTTTTCTTACGACACTTTTTTTAAGTGTATAATTGCAAAAGCAGCTAAATAAGCGACTGACTTTAGACAAAATATTTAGTTGAAAGAACTCTTTTATTATTTTTTTTTTGGTTAGTTCATTAGCTAAGATTTAGGAAGCACTTAATGAAAATTACGAATATGTGCAGCAAACTGTATTAAAAGGACAGGGAACAGAAAAATATGTACAAAAAAATTTGAATTTTGCTTTTCCTTTATGTTAGAGATCTAAAGTTCTAGATGTTAAGAATTATAATTTTGAAAGTTTTAAAACATTTATATTTTATTTTTAAGCAATATTATATTATTTTTTAACAAATGTTAGTTAAAAGTATTTATAAAGATTGTTTATAAAATACTTAAAAATTAAATGCTATTTTAACTGTCAATATATTTTGAATTTTGATAAGCATTGAGCAAGATTTAGGGATCGATTAATTTTAATTTTTAATTAATTTTAAATGAAAATTTTTATTCATTTTTTTTTTTTGTCTAAAAATCCATTGACAATTTTGTTGTCATAATTTAATGACAATCAATAAAATTAAAAGAACTGAACATATATTTGAAATACACGTTTATGAAAAATCAGCGTCAAATTGTGAATATCTATAAATATTAGATGATAAGTTGAAAATATTATTATTAACGTATTTTCAATGTTTTATAACGACTTTCTATAAATTTAATTGATATGCTTTAATTATTAATGATACAAATCATCAAATTCCTAAATACTGTGCAGTGCTTTAATATCATATATCTGTATTCATAAAAAAGTAATAAATGTAAAAAAAATGTCACTTTATCAAGAGATTTTTTTTATTGTTAGCGATCAATTGATCAATCTACTTGAAAGTTACAATATCAAAAAGCAAAATCACAATCTACGAAACTATTCAGTTTAGGAAAATAATTAAATTGAGATCTGTCTGGTTTGTCACTTCATGGGCAATTTCTTTTCCCACTTTAGGCTAATTAGACCTGTTTTAAGCACATTAGAGAGCTAGCCAATTGACCATGAGGCAGTTTCTATATCTGTTTATCATGCTTTATACTTATCATAAACACTCAGGTATTACTTTTAAAGAGGGATACAATTTAGAAAGCTGATGTAAAAATCACAAAACTTAAAGAAATAATCATGTATTGGTAAAAAAAAGCAATCAATTTAACAATAAAATATAGTAATAAAAGTAATGATGCTTTATTATTATCATTATTGTGATTATCATAACTGTGCTTATTAAATGTAAATGAATCCGTTCTTTAAATATTAAATCTGTCTGAAAACTACACTCCACACAAGGGAATTTATAAAATATTTTTACCATAAATCTATTTAATAATATGGAGATGCACTGATTTGAGTAACAAATTATGATTTACTTTTACCGGGTGCATTTAGCTTATTAATTTTCAATAATTCCCTTATTGAAGATTACATGCTTCATAGACAAAAAAGTTATGCGAGTTACAAAATATGGCGAATATATCTAATGAGACGTGCTTGGATTGATAAAAACTAGTCCAATAAATCTCAGTAAAAAACTGCAGCAGTAACAACAGTAAAAAAAAAGTAATCAAAATGATGCTTTATTATTGCCAGACGCATTCCTCACTTTCGCTTCATCTGCAAAAAATGAAACAAAAACTTAAAAACTCGCCTATATTGTAAAATCCATCATCATTCATCATCACCGGTTCTTGACAATAACTCGCGAATCATAACGTAAACCAGCGACGCAGAAAGCGACAAAGTGCTTCCTCTCTTCAGGAACAACTGGTGCTGGTCTTTAAATCACTTCCCAGGGGAAGCGGGACAGATCGAGTCAGGATCACATTTTACAGTGCTGCTTTCTGGCACAGGGATATAAAAGACTGTTCTCCTCCATCAAATTTTAACGGAGGTCTCCCTTGCTGATTCTAAATATACAGGAATCTCGGGTTGGGCTTAATGGAGTGAATCTTCTGGAGAGACTCTATTCTTGTGTTGGTCACGTAGTGCCACGGAACCAGGGGTTTAGAAATGGCTTTGGATGCATTTTTGTGTTGCATTTTTATTTTTTCTTTTTTTCTTTTACGCAGTTTTCTGTTTCTTGCGAGATTTATTATTTTCTCTTAGTAGTTTTGATTTGGGACGTTCAAATTTTCGACTTAGAAGCAGTAGATATTGAAATCCTGCAATGCCTATTTTAAATCCTTTATAAGGAATTACGCATGTTTTAAAGGGAGACAATGTAATACTATAAAACGATAAACCTCTTATATAAAGTTTGTATTTTCTGATTTTAAAAGAAAGGATTGAACAGTTTAAGAAGTATTTCGTGTCACAAGTTTCAATTTAGTGTTTTCATTCGTAGTTTAGGCAATGAAACATAATGATGTTCTGTAATTGATACGTGAAATGAATCTCAAGGAACAAGATTTTTATGGAAAAAAATTGTAGTTGATAGTACTAATCTGTTATATGTCATTATTAGAGAAACACAAATATTAAAAAAAAAATAGAATAATTGTTATAAAAGATCATAATTATTTAACTTTTATCAAATAAAAACAATTTAAAACGGACAAGATTGACATTGGGACCCATGAAAACCACGGAAGGTTTAAAGATTTATTAAAATATTTTAATCATACTCTTGAAAAATTTAAAAGTATTAATGTGTGTTAAAGGGAACCTGATTTCTGAGTGGCTGGATTAAAAAAACAACACATACATTTTAACAATGAAGACATTTTAACAATAAAACAATAAAACGTTGTAATGAAATCGATGATGCTTTATTATTATCATTATTGTGCGTACTAAATATAAATGATCCTTTAAATGTATAATCACACTGAACTACACCCCCACTCAACGAAATCTATAAAATACTTTTACCAAAATTAATTTAATAATATGGGGATATACTGATTTGAATAACCAGATTATAGTTTACTTTTACTGGGTGCATTTAGTTTACTTTTACTTAATTTTCAATGATTCCCTTATTGAAAATTACAAACTTCATAGAAGAAAAGATCACGCGAGTTGTAAAGTATTGCGAATAATTCTAATGAGACGTGCCTGGATTGATAAAAACTAGACCAATAAATCTCAGTAAAAAAACTGCAGCAACAACAAAAAAAAAGTAATCAAAATGATGCTTCAATATTGCCAGACGCATTCCTCACTTTCGCTTCATCTGCAAAAAATGAAACAAAAACTTAAAAACTCGCCTATATTGTAAAATCCATCATCATTCATCATCACCGTTTCTTGGCAATAACTCGCGAATCAGGGTCAAGTCTCAAAAATTATTATATTAGTTTAAATATATTTTTCTTATTATTTTTTTAATTTCCTTATTACTTTGTTTATCATTATTACAGTTTATATATTTTGAAATGTAATAATAATAATAAAAAAAACCCTCATGGAGCTATTGTAGACATCACAAATATTTTTATATAAATATCAGTCCCTTTAGACCAGGACATACGGTCATATTAGATTAGGACCAACTGTTAAAAGTGGATTCGAACCACTACAAATATCTATGACACCAACAGGACTAGAACTCAAAATCTGTGTAATCGAGCATCAGAGCGCTAATCTCACAGCCAACAGGCCCAAAACACTTTTAACATAAATTAATGTAATAATATGGGGATGTACTCATAAAAAAAATAGACTACTAAGTTTTGAAAAAAAGAAATAAGTTACCAAATTATGGTTTACATTTGGTGGATACATTGAGTTTATTAATTTCCAATGATTCCTTATTACGCGCTTCATGGAACAAAAAAATCAAGCGAGTTGCAAAATATTGCGAATAAATCTAATGAGACGTGCTTGGATTGATAAAAACTAGTCCAATAAATCTCAGTAAAAAACTGCAGCAGCAACAACAGTAAAAACAGTAATCAAAATGATGTTTTATTGTTGCCAGACGCATTCCTCACTTTCGCTTCATCTGCAAAAAATGAAACAAAAACTTAAAAAACTCGCCTATATTGTAAAATCTATCATCATTCATCATCACCGGTTCTTGACAATAACTCGCGTATCATAACGTAAACCAGCGACGCAAGAAGCTACAAAGTACTTCCTCTCTTCAGAACAACTGGTGATGGTGTTTAAATCACTTCCCAGGGGAAGCGGGACAGATCGAGTCATGATCACATTTTACAGTGCTGCTGCTTGCTGGCACAGGGATATAAAAGACTGTTCTCTTCCATCAAATTTTAACGGAGGCCTCCTTGCTGATTATAAATATACAGGTTGGGTTTAATGGAGTGAATCTTCTGGAGAGACTCTATTCTTGTGTTGGTCACGTAGTGCCACGGAACCAGAGGTTTAGAAATGGCTTTGGATGCATTTCTGTGTTGCATGTTTTTCTTTGTTTATTGGAATGCTTGCGGGATTTGTTATTTTCTTTGAGAAGTTTTGATTTGGGACATTCCATTTTTTTTTAATTCCTTCTATTAGTTCACACACTCGCTGTATATATCTTGTTCAAATTTTTAATCGTTAATAAAATACTTTTTATACCTGCACTCAAGTACAAATACAATTTTTGAACTTACAGTTTCTTCAAATATTAATTCATTAATTAAATTTAATAAATTAATTGATTTTAGTTTTTTAGTTGCATATATCTACCAATAGATGGCACCAGGCGTAAGAGGAAAATTTCTTTATTTGTAAAGGACTTTCTGCAATATAGTGAAAAAAAGTAGGAATTGACTTAAAATTTTTTTTTATATTACTTGTTTTGTATTATCTTTAATTCGACAGAAGCAGTATATATTGAAATCATGCAATTTCATATTTTAAGACGTTTTAAAAAAATTATCTATGTTTTAATTGGAAACAATGTAATATTTTAAAGCGATAAACCCCCTCATAGAAAGTCGGTATTTCCTGTTTTTAAAAGAAAGGGTTAAAAAGTTTAAAAAAGTAATTTGTGTTACAGGTTCCAGTTGAGTCTTTTCATTCGTTGTTTATGCAGTGAAATATAATAATGTTCTCTTACTTTAAAAGAGAAAAAATTACGAAATTGAGACCTATGAAAAGCATGGCAGGTTTAAAATTTTTTTTTTTTTTAAATATATTAATCCCTCTCCAGACAAAATGAAAAGTATTAATGTCTGTGAAAAGGGCATGATTGCCGAGTGATTCTGGCGTTCTGTGCCACAGTCTCGCGTAAGTGTCCCCGTGCTATGGATAATTGTGGTTGTTCGGAATCTACTTTAAACAGTCTACGGAATCTACTTGTTCTAAACGTTTGTAGAGCACTCGACGTAGAACTCACAACCCTACCCCTTAAAAGAAAGCACTCATGTTTCGAAATCTTTCAGTAGGCAGATGGTCTTGGCCCACCATTGGGTTATTGCACCATTGAAAAGATGAATGTTTGTGAAATTGGTAAAAATAGTATTATATTGCATAAAAATTAGAAATATGCATAATATACTACATACCAATTAAAATTGTATTAACTAATTTTAATAACACTGTAACTAAAATATTCCACACGTTTTTTAGTATAACTATGTTTCTTTATACTGTCGAATTAATGTAAAAGCCTAACAAAGAAAATTTTTTTTTTTTTCTCAAATTCTAAATGAGGGTACGTTCATCTTAAATGGTTATTAATTTTTATAATAACTGAATATTATAAATATTCAATGTTTCAAGAAAACTATTTATATAAGATTTTAATCTGTTTTGAAAGTTTTTAATCTGTTATGGTTGAAAAAGAAAATTATGAGGCCAGTCGAAGAATTATACAAACAACATATATTTTCTATAATTGAATTAGAAATAAAGAATTTTTTTCACCTTATATTATTAACAATAACAGAAAAAATATGCAGGGTGATTTTAAAATAACTAACGTTGCAATACTTTTTGTGAACACAATCGCTTGGACAAGCAATAACTATTGAAAACAATATAATAAACATTAAAAATATTTCAAAATTAACATACCTTGATAAAGTGAATTGCAAAAATTAATAAAAAATACAATTATTTCTCTAAGATTGCAGTGCAGACAGGGGATAGATACAGAGTGACTATAGAATAACTTCCCTTTTGAAATCATCTGCAGCTGAAACTAATGTATGACATGAAACCAAATTTCATATACAAATGGTGGATGGCAATGGGAATAGGAATTCCAGATCACTGAAAATCAACAAAAAGAGAGATTTCGCAACTATTGGAACCGAAGACAATAATTATAAACAATGCACGAAAAGTGGATTATGCAATCTTTAATAAAAAAGAAATGCATGTGCATAAATGATTCATATTCAGTATAAAGCACGTAAAAATAATAACTAACATTAGGATTCGCTTATACCAATATGCTGCTGGGAGTAAACTGATTATAAGAGCCTTTCTTATGTTGCCTTTCAAGGCACACTGGTTTATAACGTCACTAACATACACAACGGATTTAAGGTGCCCCAGGGAATAAGGCGCTGGAAAATATATCTTCATTGTGCACAATTACTAGTAGGGGGTGTAGTATCCCTGCAGCGAAATGCTCTATCTATCTGATGGAGCTACCCCAAGATGGCGCTACCCCATTTGTGAAAGCCTTCTGTCAAGTATTTCATAACACAACAGTTTGATGACATAATTATCGGTCTCCATTTCAAGTGTTCTTCGCTGTCAAAGTCCTCCTATCTTATTCAATTTAAATTTGGGGTTGCGGGGCATACCTGAATTCTAAAGAGTATGAATTTAGTTCCCACACTTTAATTTGATTTGAAAGATGCCGTAAGATGCCAGGTTCCACAGATTCATCTTGCCATGTCACGGGCTTCATGGTTCTCTACCATTTGCTGGTTGCAAAGTGTCAGTTGGCAGTTCAGTTGTGTGTGAATGAGGACACATGGAAAATTCATGGAAACATTTAAATGTTTTGCTTTTCTCTTGCTTCTCTGACTCTATTGGTTGTTTTTACTTTTTCTTAGTCTGTCTAGTACCGACGAGTTTCGTAATATAGGTATCATACCAACGGTATTTCGAGTTTTTCCGCTATGGATATCCCCATTCCAATAAAAGGGTGGGTGTTGATATTTGAAATTTTCGTAATCCTGTCACTGTTAGAATTTAAATGTTGTTCTCATTAATTCTGGAGTGCGTAAAATAAACTTAAATCAAAATTTCATTCAGTTTCTGAGAATGGCATGATAGCTAGGGACACAAATATACAGAAATAATTCTTCATCTATATATATATAATTAGTGTTTCAAGGAACTTTTTATGAGATGAGGGATTTCGTGAAGAATTTTGGGGGAAGTTAGTGCAAAATTATAGAGGTACATTTTAAATGCAGAAATTGGTTGTCCCATGGTCAGTTAATGCTAATTGTTATATATCTACCATTCTGATGTCAAATAACTTAATACAAAATGCGATTTATGAAAAGGCAATGCAAATGCAATGTACTAAAACACAATACAATGCAATGCACGAAAATGACAGCAACAAACTTCCAATCAACCATCTAATAAAAACTGACGGAAGATGTTATTTTTCTTTAAAAGTTCGAATATTTCATGCAGTGGGCTATTTATTACATTAAAGTGATTTGCAGGCAAGTTTAAAGTGATGAATTTATAATTCATTGGAAAATTCAGCCCTCCACGAATCATAAAAACACATCAATATTTTTTTTTTTTTTTCTCTATATCATTATTATTTGCACGACTAAGAGAGAATTTAAAGTTTTAAGCCACACTTTTGTAGTAAAAAGTCTATGTTAAAAAATATCTAGTAGAATATTCTATTTGTATATATATATATATATATTTGCTTTTTTTCACTTTTAACTTCCCAATTTCAAACATGATGTTAAGCTTGTATATCCTTGCAAAACGACATTATTCAATGACGATTGTATTTTTGCATTCATAGGAATTTTCAGTTTTTCACTACTATAAACCATTACGATGGACAATAATATGCTTTTCAAATGATCACCGCTTGCTATTAGATAGAAACTTTAGAGAAACTGCGAGAGATGCTTCAAGTGTGAGACGATTTATTCTGACTTGCACATGATGTTCCATTTATTTAAATTCTCCCACTGTTAAAAAATTCTTAAATAAAACACAAATGAAAATTTATGATTGACATTACAGTAGAAAGTTATCTATTGTGACTATTTAATTCTTAATAGTCACAATAGATGATTTTTCATTCAACTTTTTCATTGTTTACTAAGCAGCACACAAATTGCTACCAAAATTTTGAACAAAAAATGTCAGATATTTCATGGAGAAAGAATATAAAAATATCTTGTATATGTGAAGTTACAAATACACATACTTACACATGGTTACGCATGCGTACTTGTTACGCTAGTTTGTATGTTTACGTATATATATATATATATATATATATATATTGTTAGAATATCAGAATATATATCTATATGTTAGATTATATGTAACTATATAATGTTAGAATAATAGAATAAAATCTTAAGGAAAGAAAAGATTATGTTAAAAAAGACTACGCTGGCTAAGTATATTTCTAACATATTTTCTATTAACATATTTATTGTTATATTAATGTAGAACATATAATGTTTTATTGTTATATTATTGCACAACATACAATATTTATTGTTATATTATTGTATAACATGCAATATTTATTGTTATATTATTGTATAATATGCAATATTTATTGTTATAAAGTGAAAAATAATTTTTGTGATCTTTAAATAATTTTAAAAAAAAAAAAAAAAATGTGTTAATATTAATTGCACGTGTTTCTATAGTTCATTTAAGAATAGCAATTAATAGATGCATAATTAAAAAAAGAAATAAATTAAAGTGAAAAAAATGTACTTATTTTCTCTACAAACCACACTCATAATGTCGAACCAATAACGGTCAGACTGCTTCTAATAAAATTAAAAAACGTGGAATTTTTGGCCAGTTAATCGTAATTGAATCGACGCTAAAGTCTGCAAACAGATTAGTCTACGTTTTGTGCACCCCACTGAAAAGGGGTAAAAAAAATTCGATAAACTATTTATTTTTAAAATGTTAAATATTATCCTAACACAATTGTTTAAAGGGAAAAAAACAGTATGCAAAAAAAGTGAAGAGATCCATTTAAAATTCTCTTGTAGATACATTGCACTTCACTTCTTCCACTTACCCCATATATAAACAGCATTCAAGATGTTAAACATGCACACATCCTTTTTCAACAGATGATTCACTTTATTTCCGTATAAATTCCTTCGAGTATTATGTAATTTCGTTTTTATTTTGACACAAACTGTTCCTGATACTTTTCTCTTGGGACGGTTAAGTCACTTTAAATTGCAGCTACTTTTATTTGGAAAAAAAAAAAATGTTTCCAAGACTAAAAAAATTGGCTTAAATCAGTTCTTGCAAAAAAAAAAAAAAAAAAAAAAAAAAAAAAAAAAATGCTGAAAAAGAGATTACTCTGCCAAATAATTCCGGAAAAGAAATTGTACGGAACCGAAACTTATTTTTATGAAGGAATTTTACTTCATTATAAATTAAATTGCGTTGAGAATTGCATGTAGTTTATATTAGAAACTTTTTGAAATTTGCATTTCCCATTATATGTTAGTTAAATTCACTAACGTCTCTTTAAAAGTAATATACCTTACGGATTTAGATATTTCAAAGAATTTTTTAAAATTCCATTTCAAAATTGCACTTATTAGCATTCTTCTTGGTAACTAACTAAGTGTAGCCAGCATGTGAACAAACAAAAACGTGATTTTACAATGTCGTATATATTGCAATCATTACTTATATAAGACAGGCAGCTTGACAGACAGAGTGTGATATTAGAACGTTTTTGCATAACGTTTTTTTATCGTCCTATATTTTTTTCTTCCTAGCGCTCATGCTCACAGGAAACATTGTACCTATTGCGCATGCGTATCTGTAATACTGTACTACTGAGCTATTCCTATGAGCATGCGCACTAGGAAGAAAAAAAAATATCGAACGATAAAAAAACGTTATGCAAAAACTCTCTATTATCCTGTATCGTTATCTTTATTGCAGGTAGGTGTTATCTTTATCTTATCGTTATCCTTATTGCAGGGTTTTTATTTACTTTCTATGACACACAAATAAGTGATTGTTATAATATATAAAATCCTCTCAAAACCAAAATGTCATCCAACTATCTCTAAAGATTTAAAATAGATTTACGAATGGATCTCCATTCGTATTGAATTCCATTGCACATGGATCTCTATTCGTATTGAATTCCATTACATAAGGTTCTCCACAGAGTATTCTATTGATGCCCAACGCTTTTAATAAATTAATTGAAGTATGAAATCTGTTATCTCAAAACATTTTTCATAAATTTGTTATTTAAGGATACCAAAGATGTAGAAACCAATGAATTAAGCACTACTATTTGGTCATTGAGGCCATAACAAACACAATGCATTTAATCTATCTAATATGTAGTACCGTGTATCTCTGAAAAATAGGCTTCTTAGCTCCTGCAATAACATTTCTACGAGTTTCACCAAATAACTGTAGTTTGCGTAATATTTTATTATGTGATTTTATGTTACAGCTTAAGCCTACCAAGAATCCTTAATTTGACATCGATATGATCTAATGCCTTGTATAAATCAGCAAGATTATCTCTGAATTAGATCTTTTGTTCATCAGATCTACATATATTTGAAACACTTATTTTTAAGATTAAACATTTTATACCACAATCTAGACAGAAATTCGGCAAAATATTTGTTATAGAAGTGGGTGAAACTATTTTTTTCCTTAGGGTTCAATTATGTTCATAAGACGTCACTTCCTTTTACATATATATAAAACGAAAATTTTCATCAAAATAATGATCACTTTGCCCCGGTGTAATTGTCGATTGTTTGTGTTGTTCTAATTTACTTCACAATGAATTTCATTCAAAACAACTGACATCATATTCAAATATGAATCTCATTTTGGTAATGATCTAGAATTATATACGACATGTGTCTTATTAGAATTATATACGACTTATATCTTATTATATAGACTTGTGCCTTATTAGAATTATATACGACTTATGTCTTATTATGTCGACTTGTGTCTTATTAGAATTATATACGACTTATGTCTTATTATATCGACTTGTGTCTTATGCTTGAGCAATTTTGTGCTAAATTTGCACAAAGCTGCCCACACACACACAAAGTGGCCGACACAGTTTCTTAAAAGAATTATTACTTACGTTTTACTGAACTTTCTCCTTAGTCTGGCGATATAAATTATCCAATTAATTAAAAGAGCAACGAAGATAATCATAAATTACTTCATATCGTAATATGAAATAGTCTGTCTCATTCTTTATGTATATATATATTAAAGTTTGTTGATGAATATCTGAAATTTTCCCTTTTAAACAACAGACACAAAATATGAAGTTTAACATTCGTCGTGCGTAAGTTTTACGCAGACATTTTTGAGACGGTTTTAAGATTAAAATTTATGTTATAGAATTGTCATGATTATTATAATAAGCAAAGAGTAAGTAAATGTGTTTGAATTTGAAATTGAAAACAAAAATTAGATTTAAACTTTTGTATTAAACGAGTTCATGAAAAATAACATAAAATGAAAATATTTTGACAACAAACATTTTGTACTTAAGATATAAAACGGATTTTCATTTATTATTTATAATTTCGCTATCCATGTAATTTATTTAAAAGAAGCATGTCTTTGCAAATAAACAACTAAATTAAATTTAGAATATACGAATTTCTCGGAAATGTTTTAAAGCTATAAACAATTTTTCTCACTGGTTCTCTTAGTAGCACTATTTATGAACTTGTTAATGCATCCAACTAATTATTTATAAATGGAAAATTATTAATCTATAAATTAAAATTTTAAGTTAGTCTCAAAGTCATTACTACATAAAATATTTGTTTATTGATATCTTCATAAATATTTATTGAATACATTTAAATCAGCTCTAAATCATCTACACGGAGAACGAAATGTTTGATAAGAAAATATGGAATGTTTTTATTGTTAATTAATAACTAGTTACTACCATGTATTTGTCCATTTTTGCTTCAGATTTTAAAAGAACTAAGAAAATTATAAGTACTAATATGAAAGACTAAGAATTGCTGTAGAGGTACCCTAATTGATTTTCTAAATGATAATTTCACTTTAATTACAACTAATCATTAATTTCCTCCCTTTTCCCCGTTTATTTATATACACAGTATAATATATATATATATATATATATATACATATATAAATTTATATTATATATTCTAATTTTTTTAATTTAGTTTATATATAATATTATACGTTGACGCCGAAAGTAGGTGGTGGTCACATTAATGTGACTAGACTGTGTATTTTACCAACCAGAAAATCTAATAATTCAATTGAGAAGTTCACATTATCTATCAATCTTCTGGTTTTTAAAGGCAATTATTTTATTACACCCTACCAGTTTGGATAAAAAAAAAAGAGTTCATTAAGGACTAATTAAATAATATTTATAAGGAGGATTATTTAGAAATATTTAAGATTATTAAAGAGTTAATTGAGGATTAAATGGTAAATAAATATTACTTTTAATTTTTATAAGCAACAGAGCTTATAAAAATTAAATGTAATATTTATTTCCCATTTGTAAAAAAAACATTTTTAATGCAGTGCAAAATCATTAGAACCAATTATTATCATCTTCATTGTAACCAATCGTTACTTCCCTCCAGTTTTTTCCCATTTATATATTTCTCTACCAGAAAACCTGACAATACATTTAAGAAGTTCACATTATCTATCAATCTCTTGGAGTTTCTACAAAACAATGATTATATTACATGCCACCAGAGGGGATGAAAAAAGGATTTTATTTAGGATAATAATTATAGCTTATAAAAACCAAATGTAACATTAAATTATTATTTGTACTAAAAATTTTCTGCGCAGTGTAAAATAATCAAAATGCATTAGCAGTGTTCAATACTTAATTTCAATGAACTATTCTTTGATGATGAAAAAAAAATCCGCAACAAAATATATGCCTTTTTTTCATATATATATATATATATATATATATATATATATATATATATATATATATATATTGACATTAAAGATATTGATTAAAAGCCAATTAAAGCCTTCTTCAATGGCACACGGCCTGATGGTGAATTGTCTAGCGCTCTCGCATTTGGTCCACAGGCTTCAGGTTCCAATCCCGACGGTGTCATGGTGTTTTTTGAGTGGTTGGGAATCCAACTAATGCTGTGCACACTATGGTAATTCTGTGCACACTATGGGATAGTTATACCTAACTATCCCATAGTGTGCACAGAATTACCACAGAGCAACAAAGCAAACCAATTTTCAATGGCACAACAGCACCGTAATGGGCCAAGGCCCTCTGCCTACTGGCAGATTCTGAAACATGATATTTTTTTTTTTTTTACCAGTTAGGATTTCCAGTCGAACCTGAACCCAAACCTTGTACCCTAAGCCTTTGTGCACAGAGGGCAAGTGCACTAGTCACTCAGCCATCAGGCCTCAATAGTATTTTCTTAACACAACATTTTTTTTTTCGTTCCAATGCAGCTGGCAAGCGCTGCACTAACGTTACTCACTTAGAGTGGTACTCATCTAAGAGGTGCGTGCAGCTTGAAGATAAGCTACGGACGCGGAGTAAAAGTACCCCCGCAACGCTCTGCGATCATGTTAGACCATGTGGACCTATGGTTTAAAGGGGATTTCGAACCACTACAAACATCCATGACACCGCCGGGGCTCGAATCCGAAATATGTGATACCGAACGTCAGAGCGCTGCCAATCGGCCATTCAAAAGCCCTCTTAACATAACATAAAAAAATTTTACAGTCGAAACACTGAATTAATATAAGTTTGAAATATTGCAAAAAGAGGAAAGATTAAGGAAATGTACTATTGCTTACTGTCTAGAGTCGTTGAAAGAAATTAAACAAAAATTTCCAAACTGGAGTTGAGTCTGTAATTATTAATATATACATATATAAATTATTAAAGCATAAACAATAATTTGAAATGGTGAATATGTAAGCAATTGCAACCTCAAAATAAATTTCTTAACGTTCCATGGTGGGCCAAGGCCTTCTGCCTATCTTGCAGATTTCGCGACAGCAGATGTTTCTTTCAAGTAAGGTTAGCCCCACGCTCTGCAATCCTATTAGACTGGGACCTAGGGTTTAAAGTGGATTACGAGGCACTACAAACATCCATGGCACCGATGGTACTCGCTCTCAAAAGTCTGTGGCACTAGTCGTTCGGCCATCAAGATCGAAACGACATGTTTTTAACATAACATACAAAAACAGATTTTACATTCGAAACGGTGAATTATATATAAGTGTAAAATTTTATAAAAAGAGAAAATATTAAAAAAAGTAGTATTGCTTACTTTCTGCAATTGCTGAGAAAACTGAACCAAAAATTTTCAAACACTGAGTTGGAGATTCAGTCAGTACTGTATATATATATATATATGTGTGTGTGTGTGTGTGTGTGTATATATATAAAATTGTTAATGCATAAAAAAAGTTTGAAGTGGTAAATCTGCAACCTCAAAATACGTCCTAATAAATCATCTACCTTATTTTTTTTTAAATCCAGTTCATTACATGTTGACTAACAATTAAAAACACTCCCGAGTTTTCTTAATTTAACCAATATGTGTCCATTTTCGCTCTAAATCTGAGCAGGGCTAAGAAAAATTCGGTGTAATTATTGGAGACACTAAAGAATTGCTTTCCGAGCACGCTAATTGATTTTCTTCCTTCTGACGTTATACCTTAATTGGAAAAAATACAATTAGGGAACGTCATTTCAAATCTTAGAGTAGAAAGAAGAAAAGAAAAAAAAAAAAGCCTCTGTATCGTAGAAGGATAAAAGTTTTCTTAAAACTTGAAATGTCTTGATCGATTGTCCGATAAGAGTTTCTGTTTTTTTTTTTTCATTCTGTTTCTTTCTTGTTTCTGTTTTCTTCCTCACTATTTTGCCAAATAGGTTTGGCTGAGATTTTTAGTTGCTTTACAGATTTGAGAGAACAGATAAAATTGAATTATTGTCTCTTTCTGGACAGTGGGCTTGTATGGTGGATTCGCAATAGACTTTTACGAACTGAAATGTAATAAAAAAAAAAAAAAATCGAAGAAAATAAAGTAATTCTTTTTTTTTTTTTGGTTGTCACAACTCATGGTTTCTGAAAACTTGGCTTCACTAAAATCTGTTTTTCTGAGAAAAAAAAATCATTTTTTATAATAAATTTCTTTTTAAGGGAAGGTAAAAAAAAAAATCTCTAAATTTACGAAAAGAAATTAATAATATTTTTACTACATATTTTTTTGAAAACCTGCAACATGCATATTTTATGTCTTTTTCATTGTTACAGCCCCATGGTGGGCCAAGGACTATAGATTTCTAGACAGCAGATTTTTTTCTTCTTTTTACTGGGTAAGGTTGTCATCCCTACGCTCTACAATTCTAATAGAAAGGGTCCTACGATTTAAAGCGTATTCCGAACCACTTCAAACACCCATTGAACAGCCCGCACTCGAAGTTGAAACCTGTAGCAGCGAGCTCCAGAGTGCTAGCCACTCTAACCATCAGGCCCTTTTACATGATTTACTAGCTTGCATTATGGCAAAAGCTTACTAAGCCATTTTATGATTCACCAACTTGCATTATGACAAACACTTACCAAGCCATTTCCTGATTTACCAGTTTGCATTATGACAAAAACTTCTCAAGCCATTTTATGATTCACCAGCTTACATTATAACAAAAGCTTACCAAGTCATTTTATGAAAAAAAAGCTTACAATATTTTCCTTTTACATTTTTTTTTTTTTTGCGAACAATGTATTGTTAATGTAATCGTTTTAAATTTATAAACCTTAAAATTACTTGTTTACTAATAAACTAATTAAAATATTTATTTAAAATAATTAATTTTGGCAAAAAAAATATCATACAAGGTTTTATTACTTGAAGTTCGCAAATTCATTTCAAACTTTATACGGAATTTCTTAAAATCGAATTTTAATGATTTTTTATTATATGATTCGTACAATTTTTAATATAGTTTTTATCGAAATGAGAATTATGTGTGTTCTTATTTATGTAAATATACTTAGGAATAGAAAATTTTAAAACCATAAAGTTTCTAATGCAATTTTTTTTTCTTTAAAATCTACCAGATACATATTTAGAGTAACATAAAAACATTTAATTACATTTTAAAATATTAAAAATATCATTGAAAACAGCTGCATTACAACTTACAGCGAGAAATTTGGAATTTTTTTTTTTTTTTTTTTTGTAAATCGGAAATTAAGAAAAAAATAAAAAAATATAAATATAAATTTATTTAGGATGTTTATATAAAAAAATATTAGTAAATATTTCATATATAAAACTAATAGATTATTTTTGATTAAATTTTCAATTTCAGTAGTTTCTGAGATTGAAACCTTAAATCCTATCGAATTACGGAGATAATTCAAAACCAACCTTGATTATAACTTTTGCATATCTCACATTTCAAAAGATGCTGCAAATAAACATAATTTGTAAAAAAAATAGAAAATAAAGAATAAACTACAGCCAATATCACACTGGATAATTGTTACTTGAACGGAAATAATAGGTTAATTATATATTTGTTAAGAAACTTTTCACTTTCAAAAACTAAGAAAATATTACCATTTATTTGTCAATTGAAGGAATTATGTTTTTAAGACACTTTGTTAAGTCCCAATGATTTTTAATTGCTAAAACACAAAGCCAATCATTTTAATGTACAATTTAGCGCACATTAATTTTTAACATCTAGGTTTAATATAAAATAATTATCCTTATGTTGATATAATATTTTGATGATTATTGCTAAATAATATTTCAATATAACAATTGAATTACATAAAAAAATCTTACAGGTATATTTTATGCGATTCACAACGCATTATCGTGAGTTAGTCGCAATCATTTTCAGACACGAATGATCACAATGAATATCTCGGATACTAGCCTGAATGGCCGAGTGGCTAGCGCTCTGGCGCACGGTACGACAGGTTTCCGGTTCAAGTCCCGGTGGTGCCATGGATGTTTGTAGTGGTTCGAATCCACTTTTAAACCGTAGGTCCTTAGAAGAGCGTTACGGAGCATTGTTACTCAGCGTCCGTAGCTTATCTTCAAGTTAACGCGCCCCTGGGTAATGCAAAGTGAGTAACGTCTGACAGCGCTTGCCTTAAGCATCCAAGACCAAGCTGTCTAAGTTTTGCCAGCTGCATTAGAACAAAAAATATCTAGGAAACAAACTATTATGTGAATAATTTTTTTTGTTTTGTTTTCTTTTAAAAATGGATAAAACAGATTTAAAAAATTCGTCCCAACCTGCTCTGTTAGAATAATTGCTTTTATATTGCTGTAGCATTAAAACATTCTTCCCTCTCATTATCCTCCGATAATTTGACTCAGATGGACACACCCTTTCGTAGAAATCAGTTTTACCATCGATATTATTTCGCTTATGTGTCCCTTAAAGTTATGAGTTATTTTAGATTTCTTATTCTGCCTCACTTGAGATACATCATTTATCTGAAGAATTAAATTTCCCTGAACCCTAATGTTACAAAATGAATAACTAAAAGCTACGAGTTATGAGAATGTTCACGATTTACAGCGATTCCAACATCCAGTAGTGAGAGAGGGAATGAAATCAAAAGGAAGTTCTCAACTTGATCGTTATTTTCTGCAGACCACACACCTTACGTCTGAGTGATTGAAGAATACACACGTTTCGATAAGAATAGAAAGCATAAAAATTGTAACTGGATAATATGTTAATTCTAACTTTAGTGGGTGAATGTGACGGTTTTAAGCTCTGAAGAGTCGATTATCTAAGGGTCCTTCCAGCCGTTAAAGGGATTAAATAAAATAAATAACATTGGTTTGATGATAATGTTAGTGATATTATATCATATATGTTATATAGAATAATGTTTATTTTTTAAATGGTTGTATTGCTTGAAAAGAAACAACACAGCTAACGGTTGTCTTAAATATATATAAGACAATAGTTACTACTTTTAAACTGATAATTGACAATGCAGTCACACACAATAGATTTAGCTTACAAAAATCCTCCAAATTACTTTTATCGAAGAAATTGCTTTATCCTGTAAAGACCTTTTTTTTTTTTATTTTAATATTTTTAAATAAATAGTATCCCAGCTTATTTATCTATGGTATATTCGGTATTGAATACACCATACTAAATATACGATTTTTATAACCCATAATAACCTCGAATGGAACTTATTTTTTATGTTCTTTTATGTTTATTCTTTTATTTATAAAGACAACATTTACAAGAATTTGTTTCCCAAACGAACAAATATTTCATTTTCGCCTTAACCCAATTAATCCATAAATCCAATGTTGCATCTTTATAAAATCTTTCGATAACACAGCAACCTATTGAAAACCAATTCTGTAAAAAAAAAAAAAAAAATAGTACATTAACTAAGTTCTTTCCTATACGTATGGATTGTGCACTTTTTTTGCTAAGGTAAACAATCTTCCAATAAAAGAACATAGTTAGTCATATAATAGGACAATCAAAAACAAATACTATATCAGCTGATAATGACACCACGTTAGCCCTCGCTTGAGTGATTCCAATCTTGGCGAAAGACAATGCCTTGACTTAATGAAGTTTTCCAAGAGCAACTAGCCAGAAAATGGACCACTGCTTCCTATTCCCAGCACAGGAGCTGTTGGCGTTCAAAGAAAAGGTAGTAAGAACTCGAAAAAAGGAAACCAGTATATAAACCAGTGTATACCGCGTCTATTTAAATTGATAGTCTTGAGTACCAAATGTTCTTTGGGAAAAAAGAAATGTTAAGCTTTTTAAGAGATCTGCTTTTTTGTAAAGTAATTATATTGTTGCTGCTATTTTTTAATTCCTACTATTAGTTCACACTCTCCTATATATATCTTGTTCAAATTTTCAATCGTTAATAAAATACTTTTTATTCCTCCACTCAACTTCAAATACATTTTTTGAAACTTGTAGTAGATGACACTTGATGTTAATGCAGTGTCTTCAAACATTAATTCAGTAATTAAATTTAATTAATTAATTTTATTTTTTTTTTTAGATTTAAGTTGCATATATCTACCAATAGATGGCTCCAGATAAACTTAAAAAAATGAGTGAAAAATATTTATAAAGGGCTTTTTGCAATATAGTGAAAAAAAGTAGGAATTCACTTTAATTTTTTTTTTTTTTAATATTACTTGTTTGAAAATAAGTTTATTGTTGCTGGTATTTTTCTGTACAAGTCATTATAGCTTTTTTAACCATGTGGATTTATTTGTTAGTGACAGTCTTAAAAATATCATGACAAATATATGTATGAAATATGTAATACATGTATGGTACATGTACTACACGTATATAAATGTATGATACATGTAAAATGTAGAGTAAAATTTTTGACTGATATAAGATAATAGGAAGGAATTAAATAACAGCAATTTACTGACTGTAATCTGCCGAATCGCAAATCCAACAAGAATACATTCTGGCCCGAAATACATATATATAATTTGTTTATAGTTAATCTTTTTCTGAATTCATTATGTATGAAGCCAACTTCATAAAAATGATTCTAATGAAAGACAGCACGAAAACATCACATTAGTAATATATAGCAATATATTTTTAAGAAAAATTGTATTTTAATTTTAATACAACAATACAGCTTTCAAATAGTCTTCGAGATTTCGAACGAGGATATTCTAAAATGATTACGATATAGTCTGTAATGGCTCCTGGAAATGATAGCCAACCTGTTTGATGGGAGTTTTCTGGTCTGTTCCTATGCGATACACAAATGCAGCAGCACTAATCCCTAAAATCTCACCCGAGGACAATATCCTCTTTTCATTCCCCATATTTGGATTGTTCTTGACCTACATAAAAAGAACAGTATGCATACCGGCAGAAAAAGTTAAAAACAAAAATTAGGCAAAAATATTTTCTTTAGTTCATAGAGTGATTTTTTTTAAATGTCTTGTAGAATAAAAAAAAAATTCTTACTACCACGGAAGGAAAAAAATCCTCCTTTTTTTTCTTTAAAATAAATTTTTAAAACAATGAGGATAACAATGTTTTTGCTTTTGCGTGGCATTTAGTAATTTTTTGAGCATACCAGATCATTTGGAAATAAAGTAACAGTCAAAATTTAGAAATAAAAAATAACCTTTGTATTTATTTATTTCATCCAGTTTATGTTTTTACGTAAAATCTCCAGTAACTATCATACAATAATGGTTTTAATGCACACAACCGCAATGATTAGTTAAAAACATTTTTTTCTTATTTTTTTTTCTTATTTATTTTTATTTATGACTTTTCTTTAGATTTTTTTCCTGAACATATTATATTTTTAAAAGATACCGTAAATATGTATAATATTGTTCGTGTACAATTTTTTTTTATCTCTTTTTATATAAACATATCTGAAACTTTATTTATTGTAAAATTTTAAGTGGTATTTTAGACATTTGAATAACTTTTCATAGTATATTTAACTTCCCTTTAAGATTTTTCAAGTGTTATTTTATTCTAGAATGTTTTATAACTATAACATTTATCTTTATACATTTTATTTATTTATAATATCGTATACATTTTATTTCCGTGTAATTCCTGCTCAACTCAACTGCAATATAACTACTTGTTTTAAAAATTAAACATATAGTTAACGTTAAATATGGAAAAGACTACATAAACCCCATTCTTATAAAAACAAACAAATATCAACCATAAATAAATAATATCCCAGAAAAATCTTGCGCAATGAAGTAAATATATATCTGTAATAATTTAACGAACCGCAAAGAAAATATTAGTCTAGATTTCAAAAGTTAAATCCTTTCTTCCACCACAAATATATAAAAGATATCTTTTGTATCCTGGAATCGATATTTCAATTCTAGAGTTCTCTCCATAACGGTGTTTAGTTTACTTGAAGTATTTCATTTCCTATTTAAAACAAGTACGGCTTCCATACAAAAATGATATCAATGAGCTTTTCCAAAGACATTCTCGTCTCTTAAGATTATTATTCATGGATGGTGGTCCCAAAGGAGAATTTTATTTAAAAGATCGCCAAGTCGAATTCTGTTTACAAAACTTTGAATTCTTAAATAAAATTCATTCCCCCGTCTTTATGGATGGTTGAATATTGTTTTTAGAAGACATATCGATTTCGAACTCTTAGTGGCTTCAGTGATTGTTCTATGTGTGGGGGTCGGGAATTAATTAATGGGAATTCCCATTGATTTTATGGTTTGGGAAAGGATCAATAAGGCTTTTAAAACCATTAAAATAAACAAGCTTTAAAACTGATCTTTTAAAAGTTTTCTGGATTCTTTTGATTTATTTGACATGAAATTAACAATCACTAGACGTGTAATTTAAAATATTGGAAAAATAATCTCTTTTCAAACAATTTTTGACATTAGCTACTGATATTTCGCAGAATTATAAATATTTTTAATCCTGGTTAATTATTTGTATTTGATATATATTTTTTACCTTACGTATTGTATCTTATATTTAAACCTCAGAAAATTCAAATATACTTTGTTTCTGAAGTTAAAAGAATTCAATAGAAAAATGAAAGTGGCAACTATCTTTTCAGATGACTTCCTGAAAATATTCTTTTAACATTTTGGAGGCTCAATGTGAGTCCAATACAGCAGATTCTCTGCGTAACGATGAAACTACTACATTTCTGGCGTTCTTTGATCGAATGATTTACATCAAACTATATGCTCGACTCTGGGTTCAGTGGTAACGTGCGTCGCTGGTGCCTTAGGGCTAAAGTTCAATACGCTGGCGGCTTTGTTGTGGACACTGTTTCAAAAAACGAGTAGACTCGATGGCGTTTTTGACGCGAAGCATCATATCTCGTTAGTCAGACTACATTGTGGGAGTTTTCCCGTTTTTTTTTCCATAAGATACGCAAATGTGGGGTAGTTGCCCTTCAGGTCCTCTCGAAAGGCACTGCCCTAGTTTACTTGAAGTATTTCATTCTCAATCCAACTACAATAAAACAACTTACATTTTTAAACATAATTGTTTTAAAATTTAAACATATGGTTAACATTAAATATTTAAAGGTTACATCAATCATATCAAAACAAGCAATTACCTTAATCATATCAAAACAATATCCAATATACAACAATCCATATCAAATCAATATCATATCCAATCATATCAAATCAATATCATATCCAATCATATCAAATCAATATCATATCCAATCATATCAAATCAATATCATATCAATCATATCAAATCAATATCATATCCAATCATATCAAATCAATATCATATCCAATCATATCAAATCAATATCATATCCAATCATATCAAATCAATATCATATCAAATCAATATCATATCCAATCATATCAAATCAATCAATTACCCAATCATATCAAAACAAACAAATATCAACCATACATAAATAACGCATTCATCTGTAATATCCCAGAAAAATCTTGCACAATGAAGTAAATATATATCTGTAATAATTTAATGAACCGCAAGGAAAATATTAGTCTAGATTTAAAAAATTAAATCCTTTCTTCCCCCACAGATATATAAAAGATACCTTTTGAATCATGGAATAGATATTTCAATTCTAGAGCTATAACCCATAACGGTGTCTAAGTTTACTTGAAGTATTCATTTCCTATTTAAAACAAGTACTGCTTCCATACAAAAATGATATCAAGGAGCTTTTGGGAAGACATTCTCGTCTCTTAAGATTATTATTCATGGATGGTGGTCCCAAAGGAGAATTTTATTTAAAAATATCGCCAAGTCGAATGAATTCTGTTTACAAAACTTTGAATTCTTAAATAAAATTTATTCCCCGCTCTTTATGGATAGTTGAATATTGTTTTAAAAGACATATCGATTTTGAACTCTTACTGGCTTCAATGATTCTTCTGTGTGTGGCGGTCGGGAATTAATTAATTGGAATTCCCATTGATTTTTAAGGTTTGGGAAGGGATCAATAAGGCTTCTAAAACCATTAAAATAAACAAGCTTTTAAAAAGTTTTCTAGAATAATTGAATATTTATTTCTATGTGTTTGGGTTATCTGACGTTAAATTAACAATTACTTGACGCGTAATTTAAAATATTGGAAAAATAATCTTGCGTTAAACAATTTTCTAAATGTTAGCTACTGCTATTTGGCAGAATTATAAATATTTTTAAACATGCTTAAATAATTGCATATATATATTGATCTTCTGTTTTATATTCACACACCAGAATATACTTTGTTTCGAAAATTAAAAGAATTTAATAGAAAAATTGAAGTAGGAACTATCTTTTACATGTCTTCCTTGGAAAATATACTTTTAATTTTTACGCACTAAATGCGGGTTCCGTATAACAGGTTATCTGGTTAAAGCTGAATCTGCTACCATTCTGCAGTTCTTTAATCGAATGATTTACATCGAATTATATGTCTGACTCCTTGGCTCAATGGTAACGTGCGCCGCTGTTGAGCATTAGGGGCTGAGGTTCAATACGCTGTCGGCTTTGTTGTGGGGCACTGTTTCAAAAAGTAAGAGACTTAATGGTGCTTGGAATGCTCAGCGTCTTGCCTCGATAGGCAGACTACCTGGTGTACGTTTTCCAGGTTTTTCCCATAAGATACGCAAATGCGGGGTTGTTGCCCCTGAAAGTCCTCCTGGAAAGCACTGCCCTTCTTCTTCAGAGACACGGAGCCAAGTCAGACTTTTCGCTACGGGTGCTCCATCACAAAAGAAGATGTATCCTTCCTCTCTATCCTCCTTTATCTCCATTTTTCTACGATATTTTTAACTAAATCATTTATCTTCTATACATTTTATTTATGTATACTTTCGTATACCTTTTATTTCGGTAAAATTCCTGCTCAACTCAACTGCATTAAAACATCTTACATTTTTAAACATACTTGTTTTAAAATTTAAACATATAGTTTACATTAAATATGGAACAGTTACATAAACCTCATCCTTATAAAAACAGACAAATACCAACCATAAATAAATAACGCATACGTCTGTAATATTCCAGAAAAATCTTGCGCAATAAAGTAAATAAATATCTGTAATAATTTAATGAACCGCAAGGAAAATATTAGTCTAGATTTCAAAAGTTAAATCCTTTCTTCCACCACAAATACATAAAAGATACATTTTGAATCATCGAATCGATATTTAAATTCTAGAGTTCCCCCCCATAACGGTGTCTTGTTTTTTGAAGTATTTCATTTCCTATTTAAAACAAGTACGGCTCCCATACAAAAATGATATCAAGGAGCTTTTTGGGAAGACATTCTCGTCTCTTAAGATTATTATTCATGGATGGTGGTCCCGAAGGGAATTTTATTTTAAAGATCTCCAAGTCGAATTCTGTTTACAAAACTTTGAATTCTTAAATAAAATTCATTCCCCCCTTTTTATGGATGGTTGAATATTGTTTTAAATGACATATCGATTTCGAACTCTTAGTGGTTTCATGATTCTTCTGTCGTTCCCACCGTGAATTAATTAATGGGAATTCCCATTGATTTTTAAGGTTTGGGAAAGAATCTATAAGGCTTTTAAAACTATTAAAATAAACAAACTTTGTAACGGAGCTTTTAAAAAGTTTTCTGGAATAATTGAATATTTATTTCTATGTTTTTGGTTTATCTGACATTAAATTAACAATTACGTGACATGTAATTTAAAATATTGGAAAACGAATATCTTTTTTAAACAATTTTCGAAATGTTATCTACTGGAATTTGGCAGAATTATAAATAGTTTTAATCATGCTTATATATTTGCATGTGATATATTTTTTACCTTACGTTAGGTATTTACACATCAGAAAATACAAATATTCTTAGTTTCTAAAATAGCAAGAATTTAATAGAAAAATTAAAGTAGAAACTATCATTTCGAGATGTCTTCCCTGATGTCTTGGCATGTCCTTTTAAAATTTTGGGGGCAAATGCGGGTTCAGTATAACAGGTACACTGGGTAAAGCTGAAATTGCTATTTTTCTGTTCTTTCATTAAATGATTTACATCAAACAACATGTCCGACTTTGGCTCAGCGGTAACGTGCTTTGCTGGTGAATATTAGGTTCAATACGATGGCGGCATTGTTATAGACACTGTTTCAAAAAAGAGGAGATTCAATGGTGTTTGTGATATTCAGCATCTCGCCTCGTTAGTCAGACTACCCGGTTGGAGTTTTCCTGGTATATCCTCATCAGATACTTCAAATGATAACTTTTGAATCACCGAATCGATATTTCAATTCTAGACTTCCAACCCATAACGGTGTCTACGTTTACTTGAAGCATTTCATTGCCTATTTAAAACAAGTACAGTTCCCATACAAAAATGATATCAAGGAGCTTTTGGGAAGACATTCTCGTGTCTTAAGATTATTATTCACGGATGGTGGTCCCAGAGGAGAATTTTATTTAAAATTGCCAAGTCGAATTCTGTTCACAAAACTTTGAATTCTTAAATAAAATTCATTCCCCGTCTTTATGGATGGTTGAATATTATTTTAAAAGACATACCGATTTCGAACTCTTACTGGCTTCAATGATTCTTCTGTAGTTCCCACCTTGATTTAATTAATTAATGGGAATTCCCATTGATTTTAAGGTTTGGGAAGGGATCAATAAGGCTTTTAAAACCATCAAAATAAACAAGTTTTAAAAAGTTTCTGGAATAATTGAATATTTATTTCTATGTTTTTGGTTTATCTGACGTGAAATTAACAATTACTTGACGCGTAATTTAAAATATTGGAAAACTAATCTATTTTTAAACATTTTTAGAAATGTTAGCTATTGTTATTTGCAGAATTATAAGAATTTTTAATATTACTTAAAATCGTCATTTGATATATATTTTTTTTTTTACCTTACGTTATATATTAATACCTCAGAAAATGCAAATATTCTTTGTTTCGAAAATTATAAGAATTTAATAGAAAAATAAAAGTGGTAACAGTCTTTTCAGATATCTTAGCTAAATGTGTATTCAGTAAAAAGCAGATTCACTGGGTAACCCTGAAACTGCTACATTTCTGGCGTTCGGCATTTCTACCTTTCTGGCGGGCATATCAAATAATATGCCCGACTATTGGCTCAGTGGTAGCATGCGCCGCTGGTGAGCATTAGGGCAATCCGCTGCAGACTTTGTTGTAGACACTGTTTCAAAAAAGACGCGAAGACTCAATGGTGTTTGGGATGTTCATCATCTTGCCTCTTTAGTCAGACTACCTAGTGGGGTTTTCCAGGTTTTTCCCATAAGCAAATACAGTAGTTGCACCTAAAGGTCTTATCGGAAAGCGTTATCCTCCTTCTTTAGCGACTCGGAGCCTAGTCAGACTTCTACTTTCGGGTTCTCCATCATGCAGAACGTCTGCAGAAAATGTTTTCAAGGAACCATATCACAATGAGAACTAAATGAAATTAATAACGAACTAAGGTATTAGTAAATTAACTTAAATTAAATCCGTAGAATATCTACTTATAACTACCTAACACATGATATGCAATCGAATCGAATATCGGTATGCCATTTTAAAATTTAAAGTGCCCTCTTAATGGCTCACTGTTAACGTACCCCGCTAATGAGCGTTAGGGTTTGGGTTCAATCCTCAGGAATTTTTATAGATACTGTTTCAAAAACGAAGAGACTGGATGGCTTTTTGGTGTTTAGTATCTTGTCTCGTTAGTCTGATTACCTTGTAGGAGTTTTTCGAGTTTTCTCCCATACCATACGCAAATGCGTGGTACGTACCCCTAAAAGACCACCCGACAGGCACTGCCCCCTTCTTCAGTGACTCGGAGCCAAGTTATCCTTCTACCTACATGTGATCCATCATGTTAGAAGCTGCCCTCTTTCCCTCCATCCAAGAGTAGACTACTCATGGGGTGACCGTCCTAGCAGCTGGACACTGAGCATTAGTCACAACACACCCACACAGAGAGGGATAGGTAAAAAAATCACAACACATCAAGTTAGTGATTCGGAAGTAGTTTAAGCTGTATTCCAATATTTGTGGATAATTTTCGTAATTTTTAATACAACTTCAATAGGTCGACATCATTGCCATGGTAAACGGAAATGTGTAATGTAATTTCGAAAATTTTCAGGGAAACTATTCCTTTGGAAGTAATACAGGATTTTACAACCAAATATAAACCCACTTTTATGCTGTGATAATTCATTGTTGGAACATAGTTATGTAGCAAAATCAGCGTTATCATTGGAGAATCCCGTGAGAGGCAACATGGTAGTTAAGTACATTTCTGGCATCATACTTAATGAATTGACTCTCTCAGAAGGTGCATGTTCGGGGGAAGGTTTGGTATCCTTTCTTCTCAACGTCTAAAAAGAAACTTTCAGCAAGCGGATATATCCTTTGCTATCTCGATATAAATACGAAAATTTCGGGTAATTTTCAAAAATTTGACTAAGCTAATATTTAAAACCTTTCAAGATGAACGATTCATTGTTTAAAGTTAAGAAAAATTACGATTTTCATTCAAAAAAATTGCGCCTAATATCAAGTATACTTTTCTTTTAAGGGTGAAATAATTTGCATACATAATGAAATAATTAATTTTTGCCTTATTAACTACATGTTCCTTGTGTCATAATTAAATAATGCGTATGCCTCATGAATTCAAGAAAATTAGAGAGCAAATATTTGAGACCCATGCGTCACCTTCTAGGCATTTACTTTTAATGTAAGTTAATAAGATAAATAATGTAGAGATGTAATTATAATGTACGAATATTAATTGCATGCATTATATTAATGACATTTATATAAAAATACTGGTAAGGCCTACAAAAATTATGAGGTGCTTTTCATTATTATTACACTTCAAAATACGCGCATTGTAATAATAATAAACAAGTATTATAAAAAAATTTTTAAGGTCAATTCTATTTTTTTCATTATATTGCAAAAAATCCTTTATAAATAATTTTTATTCATATTTTTAAGTTTATATGGCGCCAGCTATTAGTAGATATATGGAACTTAAATCTAAAAAAAAAACTAAAATTAATTAATTAAATTTAATTACTGAATTAATCATTGAGAAAACATCATTATATTAAAAATCAAGTGCCACCATCATCATATCGACATCATCATCATATTAACATCAAGTGTCATCCACTACAAGTTCAAAAAAATGTACACAGTCCAGTCACATTAATGTGACCACCACCTACTTTCGACGTCAACGTGAAATAACCAATCACAAAAAGCAGATGGCAGCACATTGCAGTGGAGTGTATATAAAGAATTCCCCCTAATACCACTTAAATGCCACTTAATACCATATTCCACACTCCACTTAAAGCCGGAATATACAAGAGTGTATATTCTGGCTTTTAACAGGTGGTCACATTAATGTGACTGGACTGTGTATTTGAACTAGAGTGGATGAATAAAAAGTATTTTATGAACGATTGGAAATTTGAACAAGATATATATAGGGAGAGTGTGAGCTAATGGAAGGACTTGAAAAAAAAACGAGTAAGGGAAATATATTTTAACTGATATAATAATCTTTTGGGGCTTGATGGTCAAGTGACTAGCGCTGTGTTGCTTGACCATCATTGCTTGCCGAGTCAGGGCGGTTTCATGGATGAGTGTAGTAACGACGTGGCGAGTTTCATGACGAGCTGACTCATGGCTGAGTAGCTCGTAATCAATTTTAAACCATAGGTTTCTGTCTAATATGACTGTTGGGCGTACGACTGACAAGCTTATCAAATAAAAAGAAAATATATCATTTCCCGAAATCTGTCAGTAAGCAGATGACCTTGACCCACCATGGTGCTGTTGCGCCAATGAAGAGGTAAGAAGAATCTTTGAAAGGGGATGTATTGTATTTTTAAATGTGTTGATATAAAAACTATTTGCGTTCACAGCATGAACTGGCGGTATTTGTTGCAGCCACTCCTACTGGAAACTTGATGGTAATTGTGATAACTTGAGTAAATCATTTTGTATCGATAATCACGTTACATGGTTAGGGAGTTTAAGACATTTCTTCTACAAGACATACAAATGTGAGGTAGTTTCCTGTAAATATAATTCCAAAAGGCAATGACGTGTCCTTATCGCATACCGTTAAGATGTTGATGATATACATAATTGAAACATTTTTCCTAAATCTTCTTCATTGGCACAACACAAAATACCACAAGATTGTCTTCCTATTGGCAGACTCCGAAGCATGGGATGTTTCTTTTTTAAGGGGTAGGAGTGTCAGCCCTATCTCCAACAATCAAATTAGATCAGATACTACGGTTTAAGGTGAATTCCGAACCACTACAAAAATCCATGGTATTGCCGGGACTCGTATTTCACATCTGTGACACCGAGCGGTAGTCACTTGGCCATCTGGCCCCATTTATGTTGCTGGTGTTCAACAAAAAAAATGACTTCTTTAAAGTTGCAAATTTTAAAATCTGTGAGATTGAATCTGTGAACTACATAGTCCACATGACATCGTAATTTCCCATGAAATCATACAACTTATTTGCCACAATAATAGAAACACCACTCAGTAGATCGACTTTTCATTGAAGAGGGACCTGCTAAAGAAGTGGCATGTTATACGTTGAGTTTAAATGTGATACAGAAAAAAAAAAAAGAGCTCAGTTTCTTTTTATTTTACCTCTTTTTAATAATTTGAAGTACCACATTGCATAGGTAGAATATATGCAATAAAATACCCTATAATATGTTCGTAACCAGTACACGCACGGATTTTGTGGCCTTTGTGGCAGTTGTACGATCCGTGATACTTCGCACAAGAATCCTAATCATCAAGTTGAAATAAGAGAACAAAATATGAAAAATAAGTCTGATTTATTTACTATACCTTCGATTCATTTTGAAGAAAACTTTCAGTTTGTTTCATGGATTCGTTATTAAATTCTCCTTTAGCAGTTTTTTTTCGATTTAGTATTTCACCTTGCAATAAATAAATACAATAACATTTCTAACTAAGCATTCTCGTATGAAACCTGACTTAAAAGTATAAAATGTAATATAGAAGTTGAAAAATATATGTGAAATGGAAAAAATGATGAAATTTTCAAAATAAAGCTTTTTTTTTGTAGATCATGGGTTTCGCATATCAGTTTCTATATATATTTCGATGTTTGCTTGTCTGGAATAAGAAACCCTAGCTGTTTCTTTTTGTTGTCCAAACAATCAATATTTTCTCAATCTTTTTTGAAAAAAAAAGAAAGAAAAACGACGTTGGATATAAACATTGATCAAAGTCCGTATGTTTCTTCAATTCACATTGCAAAAATGAAATATATATATATATATATATATATATATATATATATAATCACATGAAAGTATAAAATCACATGAAATGGGATTATTGGAAATGTTTTAGACAATTGTTATTTTTTATAGAAATTGTATTCATAAATATTAGTTTTTCATTAGTGTTTATTATTTATTCAATTCCTTCTATTAGCTCACACTCTTCCTGTATATATCTTGTTCAAATTTTCAACCGTTAATAAAATATTTTTTGTTCCTCCACTCAACTTCAAATACATTTTTTGAACTTGTAGTGGATGACACAGGATATTAATACAGTTTTTTCATATATTAATCCATACATTAAATTAAATTAAATAATTTAATTTTTTAGATTTAATTTGCATATATCTACCAATAGATGACACCAGATAAACTTAAAAAAAAATGAATGAAAATTATTTATAAAGAACTTCCTGAAAAATAGTGTGAAAAAGTAGGAATTAACTTTAAAAACTTTTTTTTTATATTACTTGTTTTTTAAAGAAAAATGCATTAATCCAAAAGCGTATAAAGTACTTTTATAGGTTTTCAAACAACTACTTGGGCATAAAATATATAAAGCTAAATTAAATGAAGCAACGAAGCTCTCGCTGGGCATAAAATAAATGAACAACAAAGCTCTGTGTGAGACTAAATTATATAAAGAATTAAATTATGGTAAATTTCAAAAGATTATTAACGCTATAAAGCCGATTTTGTTTTAAGTTATACGATCAAGTGTTACGGAGTAAATATCTTCATGGAAGAAGACGAAGGTTTAATGAACGTTTCAATAGCATATTATTACACAAAAAATTGCAACAATTCAAATATTACAATGAAATTCCTATTTATTGGTATAGTATAATGATAGCTTTTCAGAGATACTAAATAAATTACTAAATAATCTTGGCATTTGCATTGAAGTCTATATTGACTCAGATAAAGAGTCCCTGTTTCTTAAAAACAACAATTTTCAGCAATCCTGATTAGAAGAAAAATAATTAGGACATTTAAAAACAAAAGAGGGTGTGGCCTATGATTATGGCTATATCCAAGTGTATTAAATTGTAAACTCTTTCAGAAAGACATAATTGAAAGCAGTAACTATTCACTGAAAAATTGATTTTTGGCCATAAATTGTATACGCAAAACTAAATAGCCCAAACATTTATTGATGTACCTTTCTGAAATTTTAAAGTTATACTTTGTAATTATTTAAAGCCAACGTACCCCATATTTGACAATAGCATGGATACTTTTTTAATTTATGGCATTGTAACAATTAATTTTATAAAATTCTAAGCGAACAATTCTTTTGATAAGCTGCATTTTTTTAAATATCATTCAGCTTGTATTTTGTTGCTCGTTCTTTTATAAATGTATTCCATAAAAAAAAACTCATATCACTATTATACAATTTTTTTTCGGTACTTTACGTTTTACTATTATTTTCACTAAATTTCAACAAAATTTGGTTATTTTATGAAGAATTAATTAAACAATTATTAGGTTTCTTTATGTTTTTCCATGGTTTTGAGTAATATTCTTAAGAAATAGCACAATTACAATATTTAAAAAAAGCACGCCTAGGCGATTCATATATTCTTTCAATATTTTGATTGTTTCTACATATAACGGAAAAGAAATCATTGAAAAACTGGATAGTTTTAAAAGATCATTATTAGCTTAAAAGTCATTTTATATTTTTTGTAGGCTATAGAGCATCTCTTGGAGATAAAAATTGTAGTGTATATTTTCCATCAACATGCAAAACTTATCAAGGTTTTTTTTATTCCTGCGAAAGTCAATTATTCTTATAACAATAAATTATTGGCAATGCTTAAATGCAATCATTTCTTCATTATAACATGAAACAAATCACCCAGTTTAAAAGATCTAGTTCATTCAAACTTATTTCGTACAGATTACTAGTATATTCTGCATCATGTTATGGCTAAAAAGTAAACTGGCATCAAAATATTGCCAGCATTTACTATGAGTTTGAATAACTAATATTGCTCTGGAATAGAAATCATTACTTCTGATCTATTTTAATGTGTTCTCTAAAATGTAACATAAAAATTAAACACGAACAAATTATGGCCTTTCAAGCCATTCAGTCGTTTAATGGCCATCGCATATTTCATTAATTATAATAACGCATTTCCATTTCTTAAAAATGCATTTCTGTTCACCAAATATGCAAGCACTATACAGTATCTGGAATAGCATGAAATATGTAGAATCAATCAGAAACGTCATGAATATATAATAATCCCCAACGATTTGTAGAAAAAGAAACGCAGAAACTTTGCCAGAATGAAATATTCCTTCAATACCCACCGGAAATATCTTCGTCAAAGTCAATCACACCCAAAATCCCATCCAGGCACCAGGGCGAAACGAATTAGATATGATAAAATCCTGAAACATTCATCTTAATTTTCCCCTTTGTTTGAGGAAATGTATATTCAGATATATTCCCAGAAGGATAAAGTAACCCGACGGAATGCTCCGACCAAATATTTTCTCGTTCCGCCCAAAGGACATAATGAAGCACAACAGTCCCAAATCCGAATTCCCTCCCGAACCCGAAGAACAACGCAGATTACCACTTTCCACTGGAAGGAAACGCTATGTAAATGTGGGCTAAAGGTGCATCTGGTGAGAATGGTTCTGTTTCGAAAATGGACCGGGAAGGATTCGTTGGCGATAGAGAATGGCACGGAAGTTCTCGAACGTGACTTCAGTTCTGGTTGAGGGATGATGGGTTGCAATAGCGAAATTTAATTATTTTTCCAATCGTGGTATTCCCGGAGGACTCCAGAGTTTCGGTACTTAATTGATACCCAAGTATTTTCGAGCTTTGAATAAAGTGAATTTCATGTATTCCAATAAATGTTTAAAATACTCATAATGTTGCTACTAATGTAATGTTTTATTTTATCAAAATATGCGTCTTTTAAATTTTATATCACTAAAGTAGGATTAGCTTTATAGATGTATAAAAACAGGACGCAGATAATTAATGATAACTTAAAATTTAATCTCCTAGTTTGAAATATCCAGTTCCTTCAAACTTATTTAGTATTGATTATGTAGTGAATGCAACTATAGCTAAATGGTAATCTGACATTTTAATTCCATATTATCTTACCAATATTTAAGGTAAGTTAACTGATAATTGATCTTGCACTATTAACAGATCTTGAACTTTTAATAAATCTTAACTCCTGAATAAATAAATAATCTTGCACTAAAATTGGAAAACTCATTGAGTTTTTCTGTACCTGATAAGTAGCTATTTTAAAGTTTTCTTAAAAAATCTAACCTAAACAAGTTATGACCATTTCAGATCCTCCATTCTTTTAGAGGCCATAGTATATATTTCATTAATTACAATAAAGCATTTCTATTTGCTTAAAAATGCCTTTCTGTTCACGAAATATGCCAGCACTATACAGCAATCTGGAATAGCATGAAATATGTAGAATCAATCAGAACCGGCATGAATATATAATATTCACCAACGACATGTCAAAAGAAATGCAGAAACTGTGCCAGAATGAAATATTCCTTCATTACCCACCGGAAATATCTTCGTCAAAGCCAATCACACCCAAAAATCCGATCCAGGCACAAGAGCGAAACGAATTAGATATGGTAAAATCCCGAAAATTAGTCCTAATTTTTCCCTTTGTTTGAGGGAAATGTATATTCAGATATATTCCCAGAAGGATAAAGTTACCCGACGGAATGCTTCGACCAAATATTTTCTCGTTCTGCCTGAAGGACATAATGAGACACAACAATGTCAAATCCTGAAATCCCTTCCCGAAGAACAACGCAGAATACAACTTTCCACTGGAAGGAAATGCTATGAAAATGTGGCTAAAGGTACATCTGGAGAGAACGGTACTGATTCGAAAATGGCCGGGAAGGATTCGTTGGCGATAGAGAATAGCACGGACGTTCCCGAACGTGACTTCAGTTCTGGTTGAGGGATGATGGGTTGCAATCGCGAAATTTAATTATTTTTCCAAGCGTGGTATTCCCGGAGGACTCGAGAGTTTCTGTACTTGATATCCAAGTATTTTCGAGCTTTGAATAAAGTGAATTTCATGTATTGCAATAAATGTTTAAAATACTCATAGTGTTACTACTAATGTAATGTTTTATTTGATCAAAATATGCGTCTTTCAATTTTTATATTACTAATGGAAGATTAGATTTATAGATGTATGAAAGGAAGACGCAGATAATTATGTTGGAACTGTAAATTATTCGAAACATTTTCTGACTTCAGTCTATTACAATGCGCATAACATTTTAATGCCATATAATCTTTCCAGTATTTAATGGGAGTTAACTGTTAACTGATCTAGCATTTTAACTGATATTGGTATCTCAATTGATCTTAATAGATCTTAAATCTTCAATACTTTATCTTGCACAAAATAAAAAACTCATTCTGTTTTTCCTGAACATGATAAATAGCTATTTTAAAGCTATAGTAGCTAATTTAATTAAAACTCTAACTTGAAAATTAAAAACGAACAAGTTATGACCTTTTCATGCCCTTCGGTATTTTAGTGGCCATAGAATATTTCATTAATTATAATAAAGCATTTCCATGTGCTTAAAAATGAATTTACGTTTACCAAATATGCAACTGTCTGGAACAACTTCAAACATACAGAATCAATCATAAACAGCATGAATACATAATAATCACCAAAGACTCGTCGAAAAAGAAATGCAGAAACTGTGTCAGAATGAAATATTCCTTCAATACCCACCGGGAAATATCTTCGTCAAAGTCAATCACACCCAAATCCGATCCTGGCACAAGAGCGAAACGAATTAGATATGGTAAAATTTCCGAAACATTAATCTTAATTTTCCCCTTTGTTTGAGGGAAATGTATATTCAGATATATTCCCAGAAGGATAAAGTAACCCGACGGAATGCTTCGACCAAATATTTTCTCGTTCCGCCCGAAGGACATAATGAGACACAACAGTTTCAAATCGTGACTTCCCTCCCGGAACCCGTAGAACAGCGCAGATTACCACTTTCCACTGGAAGGAAATGCTATGTAAATGTGGGCTAAAGGTGCATCTGGAGAGAATGGTTCAGTTTCGAAAATGGCCGGGAAGGATTCGTTGGCGATTGAAAAAATGACAGGGATCTTTACGAACGTGACTTCAGTTCTGGTGGAGGAATGATGGGTTGCAATCCAGAAATTTAATTATTTTTCCAAGCGTGGTATTCCCGCAAGACTCAGAGTTTCTGTACTTAATAAATATTTTCGAGCTTTGAATAAAGTGAATTTCATGTATTCCAATAAAATTTTAAAATAGTCATAGTGTTACTATTAAAGTGATGTTTTATTATCAAAATATGCGTCTTTTAAATTTTCTATTACTAATGTAGGATTAGCTTCATAGATGTATTAAAGTATGACACAGATAATTAATTATGTTGGCACTGTTAATTATTATAAATATCTTTTATTTCTGATCCCGTGTTCATTACAATAAACATACATTTTAAAATCTATTTTTTAATTACTTTATCATTAGCAATGTTACCGAAAAATTAATTTAAATCTTTAGAATTGTTTAGATTATATTTTTCTAAAATGAAAAATAAATATTTCATCATGCTGACCACTTGTTGTTGATTTTAAATGATTTAAATACCTAATATAAATTTGATAACAAATCTATTAATATATCAACTATTTGAAGAATCGCAACCACTTGGACCCAATATCCATTGTAATGGACATGTGATTCGGTTCACCTTTTGTTTAAACTACAACCAGTAATAAATAAAACTACTTCCAATATTAAAATTAGCATATATAAACTGCATAAAACAAATCATTGACGTAATAGAAGGAAGTATTCTTATAAATCAAAACAAAAACAATTAATCACCTTTTGCAGACCGGAGCAAGGCACCATTGTCAAAGAAAGTAAACGGTAAAAATTTGTTGACTATTTCCAAACAAGAATTGCAACTATATTAAAAAGAGTAATATTTCATCTATCCATGGAACAAGTTTTAACTCTACAGTCAGTGAATTAAAAAAATTATATTTTAAAATGGATGTCTATTGTAATCAACACGGGATCAGAAAGAATTAAAAATGTTTCTAATAATTAACAGTGCCATCATAATTATCTGTGCTGTACTTTAATACATCTATGAAGCTAATCCTATGTTAGGAAAGGAAAGTTTTCTGACATATTTTTAACAAGAATTCCTAAAACTATCACTACAATTATATATTGCCTAATTAAATCTTATATTATCATGTCGTAATCAATTCGACAAACTTAAAAAATTAATTTTCAAAATAAGAACGATAGATCTTCTTGATATTTGGATTGTTACAATACAGACTTTCCTCTAACCATTCGATTGCTGATTATCATGTTTTAAATAAATTTTAAAACATTGACGAATAGTGATGCAAGCAGTAAAAGCATTTTTTTCCGTAAACATTAAATAATTTTAGTACGAAATACATTTAACAGCATAAAAGAATATGTTTCCATTAGTGACGATGTCATCTCAAGGTATTGATGTAAATAAGACGCATATTTTGATAAAAACTTAAATCACTTTAGTAGTAACACTATGAGTATTTAAAACATTTATCGGAATACATGAAATTCACGTTATTCAAAGCTTCAAGATACTTGGATATCAATTAAGTACAGAGATTCTGGAGCCTTCCGGGAATACCACGCTTGGAAAAATAATTAAATTTCGCGATTGCAACCCATCATCCCTCAACCAGAACTGAAGTCACGTTCGGGAACTTCCGTGCCATTCTCAATCGCCAACGAATCCTTCCCGGCCATTTTCGAAACAGAACCATTCTCTCCAGATGCACCTTTAGCCACATTTACATAGCATTTCCTTCCAGTGGAAAGTGGTAATCTGCGTTGTTCTTCGGGTTCGGGAGGGAATTCAGGATTTGGGACTGTTGTGTCTCATTATGTCCTTGGGGCGGAACGAGAAAATATTTGGTCGAAGCATTCCGTCGGGTTACTTTATCCTTCTGGGAATATATTTGAATATACATTTCCCTCAAACAAAGGGAAAATTAAGATTAATGTTTCGGGATTTTACCATATCTAATTCGTTTCGCTCTTGTGCCGGGATCGGATTTTGGGTGTGATTGACTTTGACGAAGATATTTCCGGTGGGTATTTGAAGGAATATTTCATTCTGACACAGTTTCTGCATTTCTTTTTCTACAAGTCGTTGATTATTATTATGTATGCATGCCCTTTCTGATTGATTCTACATATTTGATAGTTGCATCGTGCTTGCCTTTTGGTAAACAGAAATGTATTTTTAAGCAAATGGAAATGCTTTATTGTAATTAATGAAATATATAATATGACCATTAAAAAGAATGAAAGATTTGAAAAGGTCATCACTTGTTCGTCTTTAATTTTTAGATTAGATTTTTAAGAAAACTCTAAAATAGCTACTTATCAAGTCAGAAAAAGTCAATGAGTTTTTCGATTCTAGTGCAAGATTAGTTATTCGATAGTTAAGATTTATTAACAGTTCAAGATTTGTTAATAGTGCAAGATAAATTATCAGTTAACTTACATTAAATACTGGAAAGATAATATGGCATTAAAATGTCAGATTATCGTTTAGCGATAGTAGGATTCACTACATAATCAATACTAAATAAGTTTGAAGGAACTGGATATTTCAAACTGGACGATTAGGTTTTATGTTATCATTAATTATCTGCGACTTACTTTTATACATCTATAAAGCATATCCTATATTAGTGATATAAAATTTAAAAGACGCATATTTTGATAAAATTAAACATCACTTTAGTAGCAACACTATGGCTGTTTTAAAAATTTATTGGAATACATGAAATTCACTCTATTCAAAACTCGAAAATACTTGTTGTTTATTAATTAACACAGAAACTCTGGAGTCCTCCGGGAATACCACGCTTGGAAAAAATAATTAAATTTTGCGATTGGAAACCATCATCTCTCAACCAGAACTGAAGTCACGTTCGAGAACTTCCGTGCCATCCTCAATCGCCAACGAATCCTTCCCGGCCATTTTCGAACAGAACCATTTTCTCCAGATGTACCTTTAGCCCACACATTTACATAGCATTTCCTTCCAGTGGAAAGTGGTAATCTGCGTTGTTCTTCGGGTTCGGGAGGGAATTCAAGATTTGGGACTGTTGTGTCTCATTATGTCCTTCGGGCGGAACGAGAAAATATTTGGTCGAAGCATTCCGTCGGGTTACTTCATCCTTCTGGGAATATATCTGAATATACATTTCCCTCAAACAAAGGGGAAAATTAAGATGAATGTTTCGGGATTTTTACCATATCTAATTCGTTTCGCTCTTGTGCCTGGATCGGATTTTGGGTGTGATTGACTTTGACGAAGATATTTCCCGGTGGGTATTGAAGGAATATTTCATTCTGACACAGTTTCTGCATTTCATTCTCGACAAGTCGTTGGTGATTATTATGTATTCATGCTGTTCCTGATTGATTCTGCATATTTGATGTTGTTCCAGATAGTTGATAGTGCTCGCATATTTGGTGAACATAAATTCATTTTTAGCAAATGGAAATTCTTTATTGTAATTAATGAAATATACTATAGGTATTAAATAACTAAAGGATTTCAAAATGTCATAACTTGTTCGTCTTTAAATTTTAAGGTTAAGTTAGGGTTTATTAGGCTTTAAAAACTTCAAAAATTCTAATTGTCAAGTCCAGAAAAAAACTGAATGAGTTTTCGATCGGGTATGCTGAGGATATAATCCATGAAAACATGTTATTATTTCACAAATTACTGAGGTAGATTTTAGTGTTTTGTTTCATTAAAATCTGAATTTTTAGACTTTATAAATTAATTAGACTGTAGGTGAAAAATAATAGAAATGAATTGTGAATTTTTATGTTATTTGTTTAGTGTTTAAAATTGTTATATTTAATGGATTTTGGACATTTTCAGGCTTTGGCTACATTTATAATTCATTAATGATTAAAAATGTGTCAGCTTTGCATTGGTCAAAGTGTGAAATTAAATTAATAATTACATTTGCCAATCATGTTTTGTTTGAATTTTTTATTAACTTAGCATATTTCGTAGAATGGAAACTCATTCAAAACCTAAAAACACACATACAAAAAGAAAAGAAACAGCTGTTGTCATGGTAACGTATTATAAATATGAAAAGTGAATAGCATACAGATTATAATTAAAAACCATTTTGTCTGCCATTATGATTAAGGATATCTAAAAATCAAGGCTGGATAGCAGCTTCAATGATTAAGCTTTAAAAGAGGAACGATAAATTAGTTGTCAAATCTCTCCCTCGAGTTCAGCGAATTGTTCAAATTTTTTAGATGATTCTCCTCCCCCAAAGGGAGGGAGGGGCCATTCAAACTGCGGTAGGACAAGGGAAGGTATTAATATATAACCACCAAAGTGAGAGTCACATTGTAAAAAAGTGACTAGGTGTGTATGTGATTCAAATTTCTTAATAATATTAAATATGATATACATACACTATTTTAATACGTTTGGCGTATTCTGTATGTATGTTATTTGGTAATCAATTTATATTTAGAAATGAGATTTTTATGCAAAAAAGGGAATAAAAGACATTTCTATAAATTTATAATAAATTGGTAGAGATTATGAGAGCAAGATAGCAATGTTTTTAAAAGAAAAATTTCAAATTTCTCCAACAGTTTGGAAGTTTTGTGTTACATTTGGCGCAGTTTCCCATACTATTGAATTCAAATGAATCATCCACTGCATAGCATTGAAACTGATTAAATCATTAGTGATTAGCCCTTTCCGTCTTAGTAGAACATAATGGTAATGAAAACCTCATGCCGTATACCTTATTAGTCATGTGGCTCCCAGTAATAATCCATACCGACCACTTCAGCAATTTAGTAAATCTTAATCAAAGTGAGCATAGGGTGCACATAGAGCTATTAAGGATAATAATCAATCAATTCCCGTGAAACATAGATGAATAATGGGTCTTGTAATATAAGCCCATAAATTTGCACAAATCTATATCATAGTTTAGTATTTAAACTATGCTGGATGTAAAATTTTCAAACGTTGTCTATCTTCACAGGCTTACATATGTTCATCATATTCTTTCATCCCATTTGAGGATTAGGTTACATAGGATTAAACATGAATCTTCGAATTATCCAACTCTACTAAATTGATTAAGACTTTTAATCTCAAGCACCATTATAATTATGAAAGTATGATGAATTGAATTGAAATTATGAATGATGATCTTTCGAAATCCTTATTCCAACCATGTACTACGTTTAATATGCATATCATATGACCCACGGATCTTTTGTTGGCAACATTTTATAAAGGAAAACCTTTGGTGTATCGACGTATATTCGTTATATTGGGGATTAGTAAAGCATTGACTTTCAGGAGATCTTCAATTCTAGCGTCATCGTAGCGGACTGATGGTCAATTGGCTAGCGCTCTGGCCTTAGGTGCCACAGGCTACAGGCACGAATTCTGCCAGTGGCATGGATGTGTTTGGTGATTCGAATCATTATTAATCGAATCTACTCGTTAAACAGTAGGTCCCGGGCTATTAGACCTAAAGTGTGCAAAAATTATAGTACAGCGACAAACCAAACCAATATCTTTTATATGTTCTGTGCAACTTCTAATGTGGAAATTTCTGCCGCATTCTCTTGAGTTTATATTTTCACACACAGTAAAAAACGAGCACACATTCTTGCATGATAATTATGCTTGGGGGCAGTGAATGAAGGTCAACTTTAAATTTAAATTTTCTAATTCCCGATTTCAGCTATTAAATTCTTCGACCTCAGATTATGTTGTTGGGTTTTTTTTCGCAAGTATAATTTTATGATTCTCTGCAAGTATATTACAATTGCTTCCTCGTAAAATAAAATTTAAGAAATAATAAATTAAATAAAAAAATAATAAAAATGAAATTATAATTCATTCAAGAAACGAAAACAATTAATAATGATAATTTTTCATATTTCTAACAGGAGGAAATAAAAAAATGAGAGTTCCTAAAAAGTGCTTTAAATTTTATTTAAACAGAATTATTATTCATACAGGAAATTATTTTCAAACAACATTTATTTTTAGAGCTCTGTGTGAATAAAAACTAAATTACTTTAATACTTTTCTAAAATATAATTTATTTTAAAGTACACAATTGAATATAATTTACTCAGTTTAGTTTATTACTCGATTGAAAAACCAATTTGAGCAATTATAAGGATATTATAAAATTATAATGATATGTCTTAAATACGCATAAGCTTTCACAGGTATGAACTTGAATCTAGATTAAAAAGGTATGAATCTGAATTCAGGTATGAATTGGAATCTAGATTAAAGGTATGAATCTGAATTCTGGTATGAATTTGAATCTAGATTAAAAGGTATGAATTTGAATTCAGGTATGAATTTGAATCTAGATTAAAAGTTATGAATTTGAATTCAGGTATGAAATTGAATCTAGAATTAAAAAAATATTTATTCTTTCCTAATATTACAAATTTTTATTCCTTTTGATTCCGAATTTGTTGCAAATGAAAATTAGAGTAAATTTAATTAGATCAATTTGAAAATGGTGCAACTATTTTGATCGAACACCCTTTAAGAGTGCCTCCATACGGCTTCACATCGAGTTATTCGAAAATCCAATGCGCTATGAGCTAGGCCACTTTGCCCAATTGTTACTACATATTTTTCCCCTTTTTATTCTTATATACTCTTTTTATTATTTTTTTATTATTATTTATTCTTTAATAGTATATTTTGCCTTAATACTATAATGCAGTTTCCCTATTTTTTCTTTTTATACTTCGTACATTTTTCCTATTTACTCGTCAGTACTTTAGTATACTTTTCCTATTCTTCCTTAAAATTTAATATATTTTGTTTGTTTATTTTTCCTATTTTTTCTTAGATTGATATATTTTCCCTCTTTATCCTTTGATTGGTATATTTTCCCTATTTACTCTTTGATTGATATATTTTCCCTATTTTTCTTTGATTGGTATATTTACCTTACTTATTCTTTGATTGGTATATTTTCCCTATGTATTCTTTGATTGGTATATTTTCCTTATTTATTCTTTGATTTTTTATATTATCCCTATTTATTTTTTATTAGTATATTTTCCCTATCTGTTCTTTGATTGGTATATTTTCCCTATGAATTCTTTGATTGGTATATTTTCCTTATTTATTCTTTGATTGGTATATTTTCCCTATTTATTCTTTTATTAGTATATTTTCCTATCTATTCTTTGATTGGTATATTTTCCCTATTTATTCTTTTATTAGTATATTTGTCCTATCTATTCTTTGATTGGTATATTTTCCCTATTTATTCTTTAGTATATTTGCCCTGCTTAGTTTTTAATAGCAGGAATATTTTCCCTATTTTTAAAATATTTTATCATATTTTCCCTATTCATTGTTTTCTATTTATTTTTGTAATTTTTGGGCGTACATTTAATATATTTTTTTAGAATAAAAGCAGTATTTAAATCTAAAGATAAATATTATTTTATGAATGTTCCCTTTTAAACATAAAAATAAAGAGCATTATTTTACATATTGCATAATAGATTTTATGAAATGTAAAACTGAAATGAAATATAGAATAATTTAATTTAACGTTTATTTTCTTACACAAAATATCAATTAGTCAAATTTTAAACTTTGCTTCGTTCAATTTCTTTATGTTTTTAATAAAGAAAGTGTGGTGTTTGAAAAGATAAAAAATTAAAATTAATATTGCTAAAACTGTATGGAATTTAAATCACAAGAGAATAAAATTTGAATTAAAGATTGAACTATTAAAAGCTGAACCAAACAAAATGCTGTAATAATTATATAATAAATCTGATTACGTATTCAAATAACATTTTTATCATTATATGAACTTATTTATTCCAATTTACGATGGAAATTCAAAATGGCATTTTGATAAATTATTCCTCGTCGAACAAAAAGAAAAATACTTTTTTAGAATAGAACAGCATGAATATCTGATGCCATGAATATTTGATAATGCAAGGTGAAAAACATTTTATCGACTAAATTTAATTTTATACAATGAATATTTCAAAATATTTAATGGAAGCACAGTTTACTGCGTTCCATAATTACAAAACTCTCGATTCATCGGCTTCTAAAGTTTGAATTATTTGTGAGATGAATTACAAACTGAAAGAACCACTTATTCTAATGAGAAGCAACTTTACATCTCAACACTTGCAAAACCTTTCGCATTTGGCATTTTCGATTCTAAGACGTTAGTTTGTACGTTTGGATTCTTAATCTTATAAATTATTCTGTGTTTTCGTGGAGCCAGTTTATATTATGCAGTTAAGTTCTTATTTTATTAAACTGATTCGTTATCTTATTATTTGTGTTTTTCGATTTGGCAGAAGATTAGAAACGTTTTTCTTATCTAACTTAATCTTGTAAAGTTTGTTCTTTGCGTTTGAAAATAAATCATGTTACAACTTTGCAGTAAATGTTTCTTTTTTGTTTCATGAATAGTAAATCTCCGATTTCTATTTTATATATTTATATAAAGTGTTAAATAATTTATAAAACTTGAAGTAATACAAATGCATACAGTTTAAGAACAATTTGCAAAATAAAAAATGAAATAAAATAAATCTTATAAGTGTATACAAAAATAACAACAGAAAAATATAATTGTATGGAGCGTTTTACATTTCTTTTTAATTTCAAACGTGTTTTTACCAATATGGTTTATTATTTAATTAAATTAATTTTCAATATAATTTTAATAATCTCATCTTGATTCACATAGTATGTGTGTTCAAGTCCTCTCGCTGGCAACCCCGATGAGCATTCAATTGTATTCTTACTCTCTTTTTGCAACCGTTTCTTCATTTATTTCATATGTATTTATGTATAATTGTGTTTGTAAAATTTGTATCAGATTTAATAATATACATACGACTTGTGTTGGTACAAATAAATGTGTAAATTTTCAAAGCTGAAAAAACAATATTCAAAGTATGAAATCAATATTTGGTGTAGCCACCACGTGCTGTAATAAGTGGTGCTGTACGACGTGGCATGAAATCAAATAGATTTTGAATGTCTGTCTGATGAAGTACAATTCATGTTGTTTGTAAGCGTATCCAAAGTCAATCTGCAGAAGCTGTTGGACGAGGATCATGTAAAAGATATGTAAAGACCGGACAACGAAATCTCACACATGATGAATGGGCAACATATTTGGAGAATAAGAATGTCAATGAAGAAGTTGTATATGTTCTGTTGACATAAAGTCTTGAACATTTCTTACAACATGTGATTAGGCATTATCCTGTTGAAAGGTAGCTTCAGGAATGCCTTGAAGGAAAGGAACGACTACGGACTCCAGCACTTCACTGATGTACCTGTTGCTGTTAAGATTACTTACAATTCATTGAAGCCAACATCTTTTTTATTATGTGCAATTGCATTCCAGACCTTAACTCCGGTTGTCCGGCCACTATGGCATTAATCAATGCACTTCGGAAGATAGCGTGAAGTGTCTAACACAAATGCAGCCAACATGACACCACAAATTAAAGCGAGATTCGTCGGAAAAAACCCACTTATTGCTAATATGCACGTCATTCTCTATGTTCATGAGTCCGTTGCAGCCGCAGACGTCGATGGTTTTGCGTCAGGAGATCTTGTCTAAAGGTGCTCATGCAATCCCTGGTGAAGCAGAAATTGATAAGGCAGACAGTGAACAACGTACAGCAATGAACCAATGTACTGCCAACTATCTATACGATGTACAGTTAGTCAAAGACATGTGGACTAGGCATCTCGTCACGAATTGACGTCATCTTTCGGCGTCCACTCCCTGATTTATGCAGTGTCTGTTTCTCGTCGGTCCATTGCTTCCAAACTCATATCACAGACTGCTACTACGCTGCACGCGAGCTACTATTGCATGATAGGCAAATCCTCCTTCAGGAAGGCTGATGATTCTCTGCCGTTCGAACTCCAAAAGTTGTTGAACCATCGCATCTTTCGTAGAAGGGGCATAGTTGCGTCTCACCTAATGTTTACCACTAGCAGATAACCACATACTATTTTCTACGTTCCCGCTACAGCCCTCTATTTATACGGTTTCAACAGCTGTTCAGTCTACTTGTGCACTGTTACTTTGACATTTTAATCATTTATATAATACACTATAATTTGCATTTGCTGAAACTTTCAATTCAATCACACTATTCATTTGTAAAAAAATGCAATACTGTAAACAAGAGCATTTAATTCCAGTTGAAAAATTGATGAAAAAGAGATTATTTCTTAAGAGAATATGCGCCATTTGCTTTTTACATTTTATTTGAATATATTAATTGAAAGTTTTTATATTAATAACATAACTAAGACTACAGTTGACTCAATTAAGGACCTCATTGTTCGACGTCAGCAACGTCTCAGAATCTTTGGAACTGTAAAAGTATGTCACTCACATACTCCCTGAAGCACACATAATCATATGAGTAATAAAGACAATGCAAGGCCGTCTGTCATTTATCTGTAGATTTCGGTACACTATTAGGCATTTTTGTCGGATGTTGGGGGTCTGGTGTTACAATAAAAGTGTGTCGCTATCAACTTATTTACGCGTGAGGAGGAGGCGAAATCAGCAAAACAGTCTTCCGCGATGACTTTTAGGCGCAATTGACGAACTTGATTGTCGTATTAGAGAAACTGGGAAAATCCTCAAAAGGCAGCCTGAACTTCGAGAGATACATTACATACATTGTCACAAGTCTTCTCATTTCAAAAAACAATGAACAAACTTTTGCTGCAGTTTAGCTCTAAAATTAAGTCTAAGTAGAGAGCAAGGAATCGAGAGTCGAGTATTTTACGAAGAAGGCGGTTCTAGGAGTCAGAGTAAGAATTCAATTCTTTTATAAAAATAATTCTTATTTTTTAATTCTAAGAATTGCTGTTAAACTTACATGTTAAGAAAGCAATTTAATAGCATCCTGCTTTGTTGCTGCTTCAGCAGCCAACTAAGTGCTGAGAAACCTTTCTCAACAAAATTAAAGATTTTTTTTTTCGCTTATTTAAAAATGCTATCTTAGATCAATAAGGAAAGAAAATCTTATGGAAGCTATTTACTTTTTAGACACAAATATGATTTTTTTTTGTTTTACAAATATGACACCATTGATATTAAAATATATAATTTCTTTTTACTTTTACTCCCTTATTTCATAATAATAATAATATTGATAATTTAGTACATTTTTATAGGATATTTAAATATTTTACAAGAATGTAATCTCTTTTAAATTAATACAAATACTAACTTTTAAAATTGAAAAAATATTTTATTAATACAAAAATGTTTTAAAGATAAATGAGTTTCATAGGAAACATTAAATTTATTTCTAAATCCATTAATAAAGATAGTAGGTCATAAAATTACGGTAAAGATTCGGAAAATCGGAATCAGTATATTTGGAAATCAGTAAAATTTGATTCCGGAAACGGAAATGTTTTGACTAACTTCCCCCCCCCATTGTTTAGCTGTGCTTGTTAATACATGGCTTCGAGTTGGTGTTAGTCGAGTTGGTGAGCTAAATTAAACTAATAATTCTTACCTTGTGAGAGCGCAGTTATAATTTATGAGAGGTGTAGCGTCTTCATACGGATGCAAATTAATTCACTTTTCATACATAAATTTGCAAAGAATAATAAGAAAGATATTTCTTATAAGCAGAACCTTCAGGTATTAAGAGATTCAAAATTGTTTACTATCAGTCTTTCTTCGGAATTAAATTCCTATTTTAAATTGTAATTTATTAATAATCATATTATTATACAGCAGTGCTAAATTTTATTTATTTATTATATTTATATTCTTTATTTTATTTAATTTTTAATTTTTTTAAATTTCACTTGTTTATTAAATTGTTTGTTTATTTATTTTATTTTGATACTATCAACAACTGGTAAATATAATGACGTAACGTTTGTGTATCTATTCGTCGATTGAGTCATATTTATATAGAAGAAATTGCATAAAGTTTTTGGCTGTAGTATTAGAAAATAGTATTTTCTTTTTAAGACAAAAATAGTGGTATTTTCATAGAACAAATATGTTTTATTTTCCTATTTGTGATAATAAATTCAAAAATCTAAATTATTATTAATATTTTTAATAATTTTTCTTAAAAAATTAGTTCATTCTACATGTATTTTTAAGTATCACATTAGTTAAAAGGTCACTTATAATATTGTCAAATAAAACTGATAATATTTAAATGTGACAAAATCTATTTTAAATACAGATGACCGTTTTGGACAAAAATAGCCATAACAATAATGTTATCTAGCATAATGTTACGTTTAAATAACATATATTACAAAATGCATAAAAAACAATGAATTGAATAGCATTAGATTCTACAATTATGTATATATAAAATTTTAATGAAATAACTATAAGAAATTTTTATTTTTCAAGAAAAATTATTTTTTTATAAAAATAAAAAATAGACATAAACGTATATTTTACACATTTTAACCTTTTCCAGTTTGTTCATATAGTTCTATTCTCTTCATAATTAATTATAAAATATCTAAATATATTTTATATACATAACAATGAACAGAAATAAACTAGAACTATAAGGCATAAGCATATAAATATAATTTATGTTTATAAATTACTATGTAACAATACGGCTAAATTACAAATATGCATGATGGGAAATATTTTTTTTAAAAGTGATAAATTATGCTAACAGTTCACCAACAATATCATTTTTTTCAAATAAATAAGAATAAAACTGTGAAATAGGTTATTAAAGAAAACAAAATGTATTTTCTATCTGTAAACATTTTATTTTATATTAAAGAAAATACTTAACTTCGGTTGAAATTGGTTAGTTCTTTTTCCTAGGATTACACAATAAATGCGAAATCTATAGCAAACCCCAATTCTATTTTCATGCGGTTCTACGTCGTTAACCAAAGAAAATTAGGTTTCACGCTGTCTAACAAATTTATACGTAATCGATATATTTTAATGTTTTTGTTCGTGGGGTATTGATTTTTCAGTCTGAGGTGGGAACAAATTGAAAAAAATATCCATTTTAAATTTTACGGAAAGGAATTTTATTTGATTTTCGAAAATACGATACTTTTATGTAAAAATAATTTCGATTGAATTTGAAAACACTTCATTTAGTGAACGAAACTGGTGATAAATTTATATTAAGTTTTGATCTTAGCACACATTTACCTTCAATACAATGAAATTTATGGTTTTAATTCAACAAAATTGTACAAATACAAAAAAAAGGTAACTGATTTTTTTTTTTTTTTTTTGACGAATACAAAATCTAAAGGAACAAAACCATTCCATTATCGTAGATGTCTTACATTGAAGAAAATTAAAATGTTATATTTTATAACTAGCATTTTTCTGAGAACAATATATAACTAGAATTATTTCTATAAACATATATATATATATATATATATGTTGTTGTTTGTTTTTTATCCCACTTGGTCGTCAGCAACATGATCAAGTCCATGGATACGTGTGTTCACATGGAAGGAGGAAAGAGTGGGTAGCTTCTGTTGTGATAGAGAAACCTTTTAGGTAAAAGGTTCTGACTTGGTTCCGTGTTGCTGAAGAAAGAGGGCAGTGCCTTCCGGAAGGGCATTTAGGGGCCCTCCCCCCCACATTTGCTTATCGCATGTGAGAAAACCCAGAAAACTTCCACCAGTTATTGTGACTATCGAGGCACGATGCTGAACATCACGAACGTTATTACATGTCTCCTCGTTTTTTTTAAAATAGTATCTACAAAAAGCAGCCAGCGGATTGAATCTCTGCCCTAATGATCACCAGCAGCGAAAGGTGCCACTGAGCCACGATTCGGGCATATATAATATCGTTCTATATTTGAATACAGACCGATTTTTTTTAAATGCTGATATATTTTGGAATGGTATGTTTTGAAATCATTTTGAAATATATTTATGCCTGTTTTTTTTTATTAGTGTTCATTTATCCCTTGTAGTTTTGTAACTGAATATAAAAGTTATGTGTTATATAAGAAGTCTTATCAAGGGGACCAGGGGATATCTCCAAGGGGAGCAATATGTTTTTTAGGGAATTTTTGAAATTTTACTGGCTGCAGGTACGTTACACTCTATTAATACCTGTAAAAAGAGTTATAAAACTATTGATTCAAGAACACATCCAATGAGCCTACTTTTAGAGAGACAAAAAGAGTTGATAAAGCCCACATAAATATAAATGTGTTATATGGAATAAATGGGTTAAATATAAATGTATTACTTCAGTGTATTGGGATCGAATCTAGAGCATCTTATAGAGTCTAACCACAAGCAAACTTTTATAACATCCGTCTCGAAGTTTAGTTTTTAAAGCAAGCAAAATAATAAAAAAGGGTGAAGATAATGACTTGTGTTGCAGTTCACTGTTTTTATTCACAATAAGATAACCTATGTGAAAGATAACCATTATTGTATATTATTAATCAGACTATTAATGGGAAATTTCCAGCTTTTTGTATCTTGAAACACATGAATGGCTGGTTAGTTAAAATTGAAATTCTTCTCTGAATACAACACACAATTTATTTAATATTTTTTTTATATTTTAATGAAAGCTAATTCGTGTTATCTTTGAATTTCTAACAATAACTATTAAATTTGGATTCTCCATTTAAAAGAAAGTCATAACGAATTTATTTTTTATTCCTATTCGATTTGGAAAATTCAATCACTGATTTCCCACCACTAAATTGCATTTAAAAAAATAATAATGTCTTTTGTTTTGGTTAATTATCACGAAATCAATAAAATATCAATGATCACATAATTTTAGCGTCAGAATGTCTTTAATATGAATATTTGTGGATTAAAAAAAAAAATGAATTAAATGTATTCTTCAACAATGGGAAATTAAACTTTAATTATAATATTTGTTACATCTTTTCATATTTGCAGAATTTTATTTACCCATTTTTATTTATTTTTTTTAACCAACTTTTTTATTTTTTTTGTTACATCCTTTCATATTTTTAGTTTATTCATTTCTTTTAAAACAAAAGTAAATTAAATATGACTGGAAAATGTAAAGTAAACAACAAAAAGAAAAACAATTAACTAAATATGTTAATTTTCAAAAAATTACCAACATTAAAAAAAAATAAAGTCTAATATAAAATTAAATCACTACCATATTTTTTATGTTAAAATGTAATTAGAAATTTTGACACCTTACGTTTATAAAATGACATAAAGCATCTACGCGTTGTATAATTAATTTCAAATTTAGAACTGCTTGGTTAATTTTATAAAAGAGTTTATTTAATTTAATGATATTAAATTTTTTTAATTTAATTTTTTTGAAAATGTTTAAAAATTATTCATTAAATATATCATAAAAAATGATGATTTTTTGTGCATTAAAAATTAATTTATTTACTACTATATACAAACAGTTATTCATTTTTTTTTTTTTTTGCTTTCCTCAGTTTTAATTATATTAAGAGAGCGGTTTTTCAAAAACAACAAATGTAGTTTAAAATCGATCTTCCGATCGTTAAAAAATAATTAATAATTACTATTTTATTGAAAATATAATTTCCAATTTTGAATAAATGTATTTTTTTTTTTAAATTTATGATTCAACTAATTAATTCTAAATTCATAAACTGATTTCCTCACAGTAAATTTTTCTGTGCTCAGTTTTTCCTTTTATTATGTTCAATTAAAACTTTTACCTGAAGAAAGAGAAATATGTTTTGCAATTTATTATAAAATGGAAACAGTTTTGTCTTATAAGCGTTTTAAATGACTCAATACTAGTTTGTTTGTTTTTTAAGTCAAGAGTTTAAAAATAAATATACATGTTTGTAAACTAATTAATCGTGTCCTCTATTAAGAAGGCTAGAATAACCTGGTAAATAGTACATTGGGTGAGAATTCTCGGTTTGAAAATGTTAAGCAAAGCCATATTGAAGTTTACATGTTTATGTTATGAACAAGTGCGTACCTTTTGATAGTATCGTGTAGTCAATTGCAAAAACTGAATACCCAAAGATCATATGTTACTTAGTTTCGAGAGGGATTCCTTGTTTATGTTATGAATAAACGCGTATATTGGGATTCTATCGAGTAGTCTCACCATCTACAAATCTGTAGATCGCAAAGATCATATGTTAGTTTCGAGATGGATAGGTTTTCTATTTTGATTTAGGAGGTTTCCCTAAATGGATATAGTTGGAGGTTTCACTTTCTTGTGAAAACCTCCAAAATCCACATAATAGGGTTTCATCCCAAATTATGGTGGAACAATGAGGGTGTTGGTAAGAGCACTCTGTTCTTTTCCCTTTTTTGCACGCTGGGTGATTTTAAATCTGTTACTTTTCTGCCGTCTGACGCTGAAACTAGAAAGTAGCACATATTGGGTGGAGAATTTTCGATTTGAAAAAGTTAAGCAAAGCTGATGTTGAAATGTCCATGTTTATGCTGCGAAAAAGCGCATATCTTGGGAATCTATCACGTAGTCTTACCATCTGCAGATCTGTAGACCGCAAATATCATATGTTAGTTTCGAGATGGATAGGGTTTTCCATCTCGATTGAGAAGGTTTCCATAGATGGAGGTTTCGCTCTCTTATGAAAACCTGCAGAATCCACATAATAGGGTTTCATCCCATATTATGGTGCCAAAATGGGAGGTTCGGCTAGCCGGCTCCTTTCCCATTTTGTACACTGGGGATTTAAACATTGATCTGTGACATTAAATATGCTACTTATCTGCCGTTTGATGCAGAATCTGCAGCATGTGACTGATGTGTTTCTAGGAATAGATGTCCTTGAATCTGAAACAGCAGCACTAATTAAAACTATAAATCTTTATTGAAATGTATCTTAAATATGGTTCTTGAATCATGGTTAAAGAAATGATTTGATTATCTTCCATCTGACGCTAAATTGCAAATATATATGCCGTCTGATTTTCAATCTGCCACATATCTGCCTGATATCCTTGTTTCTTCGTGGATAAATAACTTCACGTGCAAAGTAAAATGCGCCAGCGCCCCACGTGCATAGTAAAGAAGCCAGTGCCCGATATTATAAACATGCATGGGCGTGAGCTGCTGGAAGGAGAAAGAACTGTAACACCAAAGAAGGTGCGTTTTGTTTTCGAAATTTTTTTTACAGTCCACTGTGTGTTTTTATTCTTAGACCATAGCAATTCTCAAGATTCATTTGGTCTCAAGTCAGAGTAAAAACAGTAGGACCTTCAACATAACTAAAAAATAATAGCACCATGATTAATTAGAATATTAAGTCTTCAATAATCTGTATTGAAATAGGTCCTAAATTGTGTTCGGGAGACAAATCAATAAAAATATTTTTTATCTGATCGCTCCATGTAAATCATATGACAATGATTCTGCTACACATCTGCCAGATTTCGTTCAAGGAATTTAATGCAAATTATAATAATTTGTATTGCATAAAAACGACTAAATAGAAATATTAATCTTTAAAAATAATTGGCGAAATTTCTCTTAAATATGGTTCGAAAGGCATTGCTAAATAAATCACTTGATTCCAAAACAAATCTGACGATAGTAATTTATTAGATATAAAACTCAATGTTCTGGGAATCAATGTCGTCGTAAATGGTTAGTTAAATACATCTGACTCTAAATTGTAAACATATCTGCCATCTGACGGTGAGTCTGCTACATATCTGACTGATATCTTTCAATCAGAGTGTCCATAATTCAGAATCAGTAGCACTATCACTAATAATAATTATAATAATGAGTTTTCAGTAATCTGCATTGAAGTAGGTCTTAAATGTGGTTCAGGAGACAAAGCTAAAAAACTCTTTTCATCTCACTCTAAATCGTTCTATGTATATCATATGACACTGATTCTGCTGCACATTTGCCAGATATTACATAAGGAACCTAATTCAAACTGCTTGGAATTTGAAAATAGAGGCAATGCCACTAAACAGAAATATGAATCTTTAAAAGGTTTTGATGAAATCCATCTTAAATACAATTTGTAAGACATTGCTAAATAAATCACTTTAAAACAAACAAAACTAACGATAGAAATTTATTACATATAAAACTCAATGATCTGTAAATCAATGGCGTCGTAAATGGTTAGTTAAATGCATTTAATGTTCACGAGAAGACACTTAAAGTTGCTAAGTGTGTTTAATATTTTTTTTAATATTTTATATTGAAAATAAAAATAAAATATTAAATACATATGGTTTATATATGATTAAATTATATTTTTTTTTATTGTGAACAGAAAAAAAGTTTAAAGATAATATATTAAATCTGATTTTTTAATTTTAATGGGATTTAATAATTTTATGTGATTTATTTAACATATTTATTGTGAGTTATGATTCCAGTATTTTGTTCGGTATTGATATTTATTTCATCCTATTTAATAAAAAATGTATAACTTAATTTTTGACTTTTACAATAAATATTAACTGTTTTAAAAATGTTTCTTCTGTATGTTAGTTTAACTATATAATTATTTTCTAATACAGTTCACCATTTTAAAAATCTGGTTGTATGTTAAAATAGTTTTAATCCATAATTTATAGGATATTTATTTTAAATGTAAAATTATATAGATCATAACGGATTACAATATTTGAAATATACATTACATACAACTGATTTATAATTTTTTTTTTGTGCATTTTTATCGATATTTTTTTTAAATGTGGTTCACTTTAACCCAACAGAAAAACCCCAACTTTCTTTTATATAAAAAAATTAAAATATGTTACGAAAAATATCTTTTTCAGTTAATAAAATTGAATTAAATTTTTACTGTTTCCCATTAACAGTATTTTTTTTAATTTGAAATGAACGCTTTAACAATGCAGAATTAAAGAAAAATCTCCTAGTTTTATGTTATTTTATTCAAGCGTAACAAAACTTTTATAATTTTATATTATGCAATAAAAAAGTTAATTATAAGATCCATTAAATTTTTAATTTGAATTTCACTGAAACTATTTCACTAATTTATATTTTTTTCTAATTCATGCAAAGATATTTTTTTAAGAGTTATTTTAAAAAGTTTTGTTCTATAAATTGGAATTTGAAAGTAAAATATCTACTAGATTTATGATATCATGTTTCGTATTAATTTATAGTTAAAGATTAAGAATTAAATATAAATGTAATTTCTTTTCGTATATTAATTAAAAAATTACATTTTTAGAAACATTATTAAAGAATAAAAGTCTGAAATTGAAAGAATAAAGTACAAAATATCTTGAAATTTAAAATTGATTGGACTTTATTTAATTTTTTTTTTTTTTTACGACTTTACTTTTTTTTTTTATGACTTTATTAAATTACTTTATTTTTATGGATCATTTAAGTTTGAAATTTTTAATTTATATTGCAAATTTATTATTATTTCATCATATTATTAAATTGTTAACTTTTTATTTCATATTAGAAATAAACTTTTTTTATTAAAATAAAAAAAAAAAAAATGTTTTACAAATATTAATTTGAAAAACATTTTTTTTTTTTTGTCATTTTTACAATAAAATGAATATACTTAAAAGAAAATTAGCAAAAAGATTTTTTAACTATAAAAAAGAAATTAATTATCATAATTAATTATTATGTGTGTTGCATTAATTATTTAAAAAAATGTTCATAATGTTTCTGGTTTACAAGAATTAAAATAATTTAGAACAAAAAGAATATCATTCTCTCACTGTTATTTAAAAACAATAATAAAAATTAATAAAACATTAAAATAAGTTCTTTGTCAAAAAAAAATGAATTTCTGTATTCAACATTACAAAATAATCTTCATTTTACTGTCTAATAAAAAAAAATTAATATGATTAAAAGAACATAAATTTACTTTCTTTTAAAACAGACGTTTATTAAAAAATAAACTTATTAATATTTTTCTAATTTTAATTATAGTTATTTAAAAAATTATATTTTCCAACAAAGGCAAATTTTTTTTGGCATAAAAAAATTTCTTTAGGGATTTAATTTTTTGTAATTCAATTTTAACTTGCAATTTTATGTTTATATATGAAATTATTTACTTGCTGTAAAAATCATTTAAGCCCCAAATTAAACTTAAATAAATGAACGTGTTAAGTCATACTAATTACTAGTGTGAAGAAATGCAATTAATTTTAGTTTATAATTTAATAAAGCAACAAGGTTAATAAAAATATATTATTCTCATTGCATATAAATTATAAAAATATGGAAATAACAAGACATTTTAAAATATATAAAAAGTAGTCCTCTATTCTCACATGTATCCTGCAAAATATTTATGGCTACATATTTGATATTTAATTCTAGAAATGAACACAATTTCAAATTTGGAATTAAAATTTAAATTTTTTTAGAACAGACAAGTAGTGTCTGCAATAATCATGTTCGATGGTGTTTGTATGAAAATCATTTTTATTTTATTCAGAAATTTTTTATGTATGAAATTTTAGATTTTCCGAATATAAAATTTCATATATTAATTCTTTTTATAGTTTTAGAATTGAATACAATTTCAATTTCGGAATGAAAATTTAAATTTTTCTTAGAATAAACACATAATTTCCACAATTATGTTATTTTAGGTAGTAATATTTGTATGAAAATCATTTTTAGTTTATTAGTAATTTTTAATGTTTAATGATCTTCGAAATCTATAATTTCATATATAAAAATATTTTCTTAGTTCTAGAGACAAACATAATTTAAAATTTCGAGTAAAAATTTCGTTCAATTTTCTAAGAATAGATAAATAATTTTTATTTTATTTAGAAATTTAATTTTTTATGAATTTCTCAATCAAAAATTTTATACGTCTTTTTTTTTTTTTTTTTAATAATTTTATAATTGAGCAAAATTTTAAATTCGGAATGAAAATTTAAATTGTTCTTAGAATAGACATAATTTCTACAATAATCATGTTTAAAGTAGTAATTTGTAAGAAAATCTTTTATTTGATTAATTATCTTAATTTTTAAGGAATTTCTCTATAGTTTTATACATAAAAAAATTATAATTTCATACATAAAAAAAATTTATAATTTTATAGATAAAACACATTCTTTTTATTCCAGAAAAGAACACAATTTCAAATTTGGAATACAAGTTAAATTTTCTTCGAATAGACAGATGATTTTTTAAAAATTCACGATGAAAGTAGTAATTTGTAGGACAATTGTTTTTATTTTATTAATAATTTTAATTATTTATAATAATTTCATCTATAATTTTATACATAACTAATAGTATTTTTATTTTAGAAATAAGCTCAATTTCAAATTAGGAACAAAAATTGAATATTTCTTAGAATGGACAGATAATTTAATCCATAAAATATGCAAATCGTCTATTCACATATGCAATATAATTTAGAAAGAAATTATGAAAAAAATGATAAAATCAATGATTTTTCTTATTTAATAAAAAAGAATCGTGTATACGCCCACACACAAGAAAAAAAACGTTCTAAAAATTCTTTGTGACGATGATTTTATTTATTATTAAGTAATCAATTTGAATGCAAATGTGTTCTCAATCAATAAAGTCTTCTCATTCATACAATATTAAAAATTTATCAATCTTTTTATCTCTATTTTTTAAATCTAAAAACCTCTTTGACATTTAAACCGCCCAATTTATTATTCTTTTCATTTGATACGTACCATAAATATATCAAAAATTTTTTTAATAAATTAAAAACTAATTCATTATTTACAGTTAAAGACTTATGAATGAGAAATGACTGCAACAATTTTTGGTATTTCGTTTTTTGTCGTCATTTGATTCTAATTTTTTTTTAATCGTTAATAAATTCTTTACGTTTGCAATTGAAATTTTTGGATTCGTAATTTTTTAAATGTATGGTTTTCATATTCACCTACGAAATTCCATATAGAAGTTTTCTTGCAATTTATAATTATCATCATTTTATTTTTTTTATTTAAAAAACAGTTTAAATTTAAAATTTTTTTCCAGTATATTATTTTTTATGTGTTATGGAAAGCAAACATGAATGCAAATTAATTATTTTTATTTATTAGTCTGTCAACATTGCTAAATATTTGCTTTGATGTCTATAAAAATAATTGACTTTTTTCGTCTCACTAAAAGGAATTTATATTAAATTAATGCCTGAAAAGCTTTATATATGCACAGGTGGTAATCAAAATTATTAAAAAATCACTTGTGAATAAAAGTGACATTTAAGGATGCGCTTCGCAAGAATTAAAATGTAATCTTTGCTATCATTTTTTAATATATTGTATATCATGGTAGTATAACGTAGTTTTAGTGAAGATGTACAAGCCTTGGATTTTTGTCAAAAGTGTAAAATGTCAGACCTCGCAGACTTTCACAGAAATAAATTGTAGGTGACTGAAACATTCCAGAATTTAGCGTTTCTTGAGGTATGGTGTCTATAAAGTCATGATAGCGTACATCACCGTAATAAGAAAAGCAGCAAAGCAAAAAAAGTAGATGGAAAGAGAAGTTGAGTGAACGTGACAGACGGATATTTAATCGGATTATAATGTCTAAAAAAAAACAGCTGCAGCCAAAGTGACGACAGAGCTCATGCAGCATGTGGATTCTCCAATGTCAATAATTACAATTAAAACGCACTTTCATAAACAAGACATTTATGCAATTTCCCAGCCAAATTGCTACATCTATTGTTGCCAAACATTGTCTACAGTGGTGCCACAACAAAAAAACCTGGACGATTGATAAGTGGAAGAAAATTATAGGATCAACGAATCATCTTTCATACGTTTCTCCAACAGGACTGGCACACGTTCTTAGGACACCAGCACAAGCGTGGATCGTGATTATCTCCTTCCAATTGTCAAACATAGAATTGTCATACATGGATCATTCATGGTATGGACAGCCATGTCGTGTTTTTCTGTTGGCCCATTCGTAACACGGAAAGAAAGGATCACTGGGGAGAAGTATTGAAAAGTTTTAACTGACCATGTTCATCCTATGATGCAAACTTTGTTTCCTGCAGGAGATGGAATTTTTTTTAGGATAAGGCTCCTATTCATGCAGTAGAACCAGTTTAATCATGGCTCAATGAAGGTGAGAATGAGGTGAAACATCTACTTTGGCCCTCACCCCTCAACCTAATATCATCGAACTTTTATGGTTTATTTTGAGTGATCCATACGGAATCGATATCCTACACCAGCATCTCTTCCAGAAGTTTCACAATATCTCCATGAAGAATGGTTCATTATTCCTCTATTCAGCACTTGTATGATTCGATTCCCAGGCGAATCTAAGCTACATTACATGATAAAGGTGGTCCCATGTCATATTAGTAAAAATTCCTTACAGTTCCCATTTGATATCCACCTGTATGTTATTTTTAACGAATAGGTTTCTTCGAGTACAACACGAAAAAAATTATGGTAAAATTTAAATTATTTCATTTTTTAGTGATATATATTACAGATCCATGACATTCCTCTTGGAATTTTTGAATAAAAAAAAATTCAATTGATATATTAATTATGATAAATACTTTACCGAAATTGATAATCACTTTACCTTTTCAGTAAAAAGCATGCCAATATCCTTTTATATAATAATTCAATTTATAATTAAAATAATATTAAATATATATTATATACCTTTCAATTTATTATTTTCTGATAAGTGAATAGTAATCATAAATTATTGCTTTTAAATTAAACGACCAGATATTATAATAATCAAAATTAATAGAAAAGAACGCTTATCATAAAAAAAAAAAAAACTACTCTACTCAAAATAAATTTTCCCAGTCCAATACCTTTTAATATAGAAAACACGCAATAAATTAATCAAGCATTTATATCACTTACGTTAGCCAGTTAATAATTAAAAAAATATTGTAGTGGAAAATAATTCAATTTTAATAACTTTATTGCTGTATAAATAATGAATTAGATAAATATTCAGTAATAAATTATTCATAGAGCAAAATTATGTTAAATTAGTTCTACTGAATTAATAATATTTTCACATAATGAAAATGGATTTAAATACACTCTTAAACATTTATTAAATAACAAATTACTGCCTATTATATTTCTTGTATAAACATTTTTTATTCGTGTACACGTATATGTTTGTAATTTTTGAAATTATTCTATTTATGATTTAATAAATGAGAAACTTAGTAAAAAAATCGGGACGCTAAAATATTATAGTTTTTAAGAAATGCTTGAACACATATATGCATTCATATATATATATATATATATATATATATATATTCTAATCAAGCAGATATAATTTCTCCACATTAAAAATTTTGGTATTTATAGATTTAAAAATAATTCTGAATTTAATATAAACACTTTCAAATGATACAAGTGAGATCTCTACTAGATGAAAATCAAAATCTGTATTCTGTTTTCTTAAAGTAATTAACGAATATCTCTAAAACAATGAAAACACTCAAAAAATAATAAAGATCTAATTTACTGTAAATAATTAAATAATGCCTATAATTAAGCTGTTTCAAAAATCTAAAAGTATTCTAGAATTTTATATTTTTTAAGCAATGTTTGAATACACACACATGCATCCATACTTATATGATAGCTACTGCTGTAATAAATAATTTAATTTATAATATAATATATAATAATATAATATTATAATTATTTCAAGAATACAATAATATAATTTTGGTATTTATAAATTTAAAATAATTCTGAATTTAACTTAAACCCATTAAACTTATACACATGCTGTAGGTATCTAACTAGATAAAAATCAAAGTCTGCTTTCTGTTTTCTTAAAGTAATTAGCGTTATGTCTTTTGAGGCAACGAAAATACCACAAAAAATAATAAACTTTAATCGACTGTAAATGATTTAATAATGCCTATAATTAAATTGTTTCAAAAAAATCAAAAAGTATTCTGAAATTTTATATTTTTAAACAAACTTGAATGCACACACATGTATCCGTATTTATAAGTATAGCTATCGCTCTAATAAGAATATAACTTCCCATATAATATAATTATTTTCAGAATATATTATTATGATATTGGTATTTATAAATTTAAAATAATTTCGAACTAACCTTGAACACTTTCAACTGATACGAATGCTGTAGGCTTCTAACTAAAAAACAAAGTGTGGTTTCTGTTTTCTTAAAGAAATTAGCACGTGTCTGGGAAGCAATGAAAACACGTCAAGAAATAATAAACTTTAATTGACTGTAAATGATTAAATAATGCCTATAATTAAGCTGTTTCAAAGATCAAAAAGCATTCCAGAAATAGAAACGTTCCAAGATCCATTATTTAAATAAATGAAAAAAAGACAAAAATCAAGTAAAATAAAGGGGAAAATCAAAGCCTCATCACGTGATGACGATTTAATTAACTGATGCAATTCAATGCTTTTTTACAACGATGATTAATTTACGATGGAATATCTCACACAAAACGATGTTTTATTATTTATTCCCCACCTTGCTTATTTGACAAATTAAAATGCATACTTTGTATCGTAACTCAAAACACTTAACTGAAAATACAAAAAAATATCTTAAACAAAGTCATTTGTAATCTATTTCCGAAAAATGAAACCATCTCAGCTATAATTTTAACGGACTTTGGAAAGATATGTTGGTGGCAGAAAAAAAAAAAAAGTCATCCATGCAAGAGAAATGAGGTAAATGATGTTTCCCAAGTTGGGAAAACTTTTATGAATAATTTTCACTGGAACCTTTAGATCATTAAGTTTACACATTTCTTCACACACACACACACACGTTTGCGTAATCTGGCCTCATAATACACCCGTATCAAAAAAATTTGCATACTCATGAAAGACCTATATGATGTCGTTAAGGAGTCCTTTGTCGTTGTTTTTTGCTTTTTAATGACTTTTTCGAGATGATAGGAGATTTAAAATTAAGCGATTTAAAATAGGTTGTTTTTAAATCCACTAAAAAACAGAGAGTTTTTAGTTTCTTTGATTATAAATCCATGAATGGTTTGTAATTTAATTTATTAATTTATATATATATATATATATATATATATATATATATATATATATATTATTCATATATATATATATATAAAAGAGCTTATTCATTAATCGTTAACTATTTGAATAAAAACGAATCGATTGGATATTTTGATGGAATGTCTTGTGTCAAAATCAAAAACCTTAGTGGCACATTTTTATAATTTAATAAAGTTATTCTTATTAATTATTTGGGTTTAATTTATAATTTCAATGACAAACTTAATACTACATGCAAATTGCAGATTCTTATCCACATAATGGCATAAAATAATTTTGAATTTAATTTAAACACTTTTAACTGATACAAATGCTATAGATTTCTAACGAGATGAAAATCAAAGTCGGTTTTCTGTTTTCTCAAAGTAATTAACGTTATATCATTTGAGGCAAAGAAAAATACTAACAAAAAATAATAAACTTTAATTGACTGTAAATGATTAAATAATGCCTATAATTAAGCTGTTTCAAAAAATCAAAAGTATTCTAGACTTTTTATATTTTTTAAGCAATGCTTGGATACACACTGAAGCACCCACACCTATATGTACAGCTAATGCTGTAATAAGAACTAATTTCATATATAATATATAATATAATTATTAATATTAATATTATAATTATTTTTAAATATAACATTTTATTTATAATTTAAAATAATTCTGAATTAACCATAAAGATTTTCAACTGATACACAAATGTTGTAGGTTTCTAACTAGATGAAAATCAAAGTCTGTTTATACAAGTAATTAATGTATGTCTATGAAAAAGACAAAAAAAAGAGAATTTAAAACAATTCTGAATTTAACTTAAACACTTTCAATTGATACAATGTTGCTTTCTAACTATATGAAAATCAAAGTCTGATTTCTGTTTTCTTAAAATAATTAACGAATATCTCTGAGGCAATGAAAACACGACAAAAAAATAATAAACTTTAATTCACTGTAAATGATTAAATAATGCCTATAATTAAGCTGTTTCAAAAATCAAAAAATCATTCAGAAAAGAAACGTTTCAAGATCCATTAATTTAAATAAACGAAAAGGGAAAGAAATTAAGGGAAATAAAGGGGAAAAAATCAAACCTCATCACGTGATGACGATTTAATTAACTGATGCAATTTAATGCTTTTTACTGTGATGATTAATTTACGACGGAAGATCTCACAATACGATGTTTTATTATGTGTTTCTCCATCTAGCTTATTTGACAAATTAAAATGCTTACTTTGTATCGTAACTCAAAACACTTAACTGAAAATGCAAAAAAAAAAAAAATATCTTAAACAAAGTCATTGTTTCTCTTTCCAGACAATAACACCATCTCAGCTATAATTTTTTAACGGACTTTGAAAGATTTTGTTGATGGCACATGAAAAAGAGTCCTCCATGCAAGAGAAATGAAGGGTAAATGATGCTTCCCAAGTTGGGAAAACATTATGAATAATTTTTCACTTGAATCTCTAGATCATTAGGTTTACACATTTCTTCACACACACACACACGCGCGTAATTTGCGGGATCTGGTCTCACAATACACCCGTATCAAAAATTTGCATACTCATGAAAGACCTATATGATTGCGTTAAGGAGTCCTTTGTCGTTGTTTTTGCTTTTTAATGACTTTTCGAGATGATAGGAGATTTAAAATTAATCGGTTAAAAATAGTTTTTTTTAAATCCACCAAAAAACAGCAGATAGTTTCCTGGCCCTTTGATTATAAATTAAGAACCGTTTTTAATTTAATTTATTAACTTATATATATATAGAAACTGTTTTTCCCTTAATCATTAACTATATGAAGAAAAACGAATATACTGGATATAAATTTTGATGGAATGTCTTTTGTCAACAGCTTTAGTGACTTATTGAAATTATAAGGTTTTGTATAAAATATATATTTAATAAAATTATTCTTAACTGTTATTTGGGTTTAATTTGTAATTTCGTTGACAAATTTAATATCCCATGCAAATTGTAGAATATCCACATAACAGTCTATTATAAATTGTGAATATTCTTGAAAGGATACTAATAAGTCCTTCATCTTAAGCTTAGATTTTCAATGACTTTTTTTCAGAGGATAATTAAACTGTTAAAAACATGATTTTTATTTTTAAATCCAGTAAAAAAAAAAAACTCAGAGTTTTTAGGTTCTTCTTATAAATTGAAGAACAGTTTTAAATTAATTAATTTATTTATATAAATAGAAAAGTGTTTATCCAACAATTATTAATTATTTGTCGAAAAACAAATCGACTGGGAAAAATTTTAATGGAGTGTCAACATCAACAGCCTTAGTGAATGATTGAAATTATTAGGTTTTTCTCAAAATATCTAGTTAATAATATTATTCTTATTAATTATTTGGGTTTAATTTGTAATATCATTGACAAACTTAATATTCAATGTAAAATTTGCAGAATCTTATCCACATGTTAGTCTTTTAAGAGTTCTGAAACTTTCTGAAAGACTTATGCGATGATGTTTATCGTAAGCTCTACTTTTCATTGATTTTCGAGATGATAACTAAGTGGTTAAAAACAGGGTTTTTATTTTTAAAATTCACTAAAAAAAAAAAGTAGAGAGTTTTCAGGCTCTTATTACAAAATTAAGGAACGGTTTCTAATTTAATTCATTAACTAATATATAGAAAAGTGTTTTATCTATCAATTATTAACTATATGAAGAAAAAACAAATCGATTGGGGAATATTTTAATGGAGTAACCTCCTGTCAACATCAATAGTCTTAGTGACATTGAAATTATTATGCTTTGCTTAAAATATCTACTTAATAAAAAAATTTGCAAATATATTTAATAAATTTTTAATATAAAAAAATATAAAAAAAATTTTTTTTTTGTAATTTCATTGACAATTTAATATTCCATGAAAACTACAGAATATCCCATAATAGTCTTTTATAAATTTTGAATATTATTGAATGACTTTTGCAATGATACTAACAAGTCATTTATTGTAAGCTTTGCTTTCAATGATTTTTCCAGATGATAAATAATTAAGCGGTTAAAAACAGGGTTTTATTTTTAAATCACTGAAAAAAAGAGAGTTTTCAGGCTCTTTGCTTATAAATTAAGGAATGGTTTCTAATTTAATTTATTGACCTTATTATAGAAGAGTGTTTATTCATCAATTATTAACTATTTAAAGAAAAACGTATAGACAGGGTTAATGACTGACTTAAATTATAAGGTTCTATCCAAAATATCTATTAAATAAAATTTGTTAATCTTAATCAATGGAGATTAATCTTATTAATTATTTGGGTTTAATTTGCAGTGTGCATTTGAAAAAGTGTTTTTCATCAATTATTTACTATTTGAAGAAAAACGTATAGACAATTTAGTGATTGATTGAAATTATAAGGTTTATGCAAAATATCTATTCTTTGATTGTAATTATTAAATAATCTTTATTTTCATTATTTATTTTTAAAATCACTATAAATTTATATATTTCCTTTGTTTTTAAGGTGTCTTGGAGTCAAAGCTGAAAAAAATTTGTAGCTGTTATATGAGCGTTATTAGGTACAAATTGATTTACAATAAATGTCTTACGCTTCAAATAATTTCTTTAAGAATAAATATAGATTTTCTATGGTCATTTTTTTGCACACTTTAGGAACCCAGTGCTTGGACCTGATTTAACAGGGATTCAGTTCCACTAACGAACGTCAGGCCGGCGGCAACAAATTTAAAAATATCTGTTTTTGAAGCATTCTATTTTCTCTTATTTCCTATTCAATTTATTTTGTTTTATTTTTAAACGAGATTTCCCATTATTCGAGCCAGTACATTCCAGTATTTTTGCGAGAATAAATGAACATAAAAATGAATAAATTTAACTATATAGCTCATTTTCTTTCACTGTATTCCAGTTCTTTTACAAAAATATTTTTATATTATATTTTATCAAGGTGTTATAAACATTCACAAGAAATCAACAAACTGAAAGTCATTCAGTTTTATCTAAATATTTTTGAAAACCAGGAAGCTTCACTCAGCAAAACAAAGTTCACAAACTTCTGCTGCTATTTTTTGTGTTACTTTAATGATAAAAGAAAACACAAAGAATAACTAAGAATGAGTCTAAAATGAGAAATAAACTACAGCCATGCAGCAATGAGTCCAATTAAAAAGCTCAAAATAAAAATAAAAATCACCAATACTTGTTATTAACAAGACTTCAATAATACAATATTCAGAAAGAAAAGAAAAAAAGAAGGAAGCATTTTCACAAAACCAATTTACTAAAAGCGAATAAAAAAATGTAAATTAAAAAGTTAAGAAAAGTCAACAAGAATCAAGAAGAAAATTTCCTAGATACTGGAATCTTTAATTTTCTTTTTTTACCCTTTGTTTTTTTTTCTACTTCGCTCATTGCTCATCAAGTTGACACCAAAAACTAAAGAAAAAAAAAATGATGGCTTCAGAAAGGAATAACTCAAAAAAGAAAATGGTGGCAGGAAAGAAGGGCAGATCATGGCCTCTTCAAATATTATTCTCATTGTAGCTTCCAAAGAAAAAAGGCAATTTTTTGATGATTTGATTAGCTGTTGGCGTTAAGATGAAATTGTTAAGTTTCAAGCGTAAGGATATTTTTTCTTTTTCTTTCTGAGGCTCATTAATGATGCGACCAGACGGGATTTTATTCAGTGTCAATTATTAACTGTTATGGCCTGATGAAAAGTTCGTCGTAATGAATGGAAAATGTATGACCGATACATATTACATTTCGGGATTAGTATTAAGATTTCTTAGTTTGGATACACGTGATATCTGCAAATCGCTCTGGCCCAGCGTTTGATAGTAAAAAAAAAAAATATAATTTAAAACTGCTGTTTTTAAAAAAATGTGTTATAATTTATTTGTGAAACACAGAAATTAAGATCAAGCCCGAAGAATTTGATGATTAATATTTAATACATTATTTAAAAACCGGCACACTCTTGCTACTACTATTTCTGTATAATTTAAAAAATATTGTTAAACTACACTTTTATTTTGAAAATATTTCATTTCATGGCACCGATGCATTGCCACAAGCCAACAATATTTTTCTTTAAATTAAATACTTTAAAAAATTAGTGCCTCTAAGTTTTACAAAAGGTTGTTTGCGAATGGGTAACATTATTCACACACAGAAAATGTTTCACTGCTTTTAGCAAATGAGAAAATATTAAAAAATAGTATCGTAACAATATGTCTTTAGTATTTGCATCTTTTGTTTTATCAGAGCGTTTTAATTCATAAATACTGAAAACAATTTTGCTTGCATTTTGAGTATCACAGTAACAAAATTTAAACATATTTTTTTTTTCTTTGTAAAATCCATCTCTTTCCTTTTTATTTTTCTATTCCAATTTATTTTATTAATTTTTTAACAAGATTTTCCATTATTTTCAAACCCACAATTCATTTTGCAGCTAGTATTTTACAGAAGAATAAGTAATATAAAAATGGATTATTTTTACTATATAATTCACTTTTCTTTTGAATTATTCTTATTATTTCCATGTTAAAAATTTTTTATATTATACTTTGTATATGATTATTTTACTTACACATTCTGAAATCAACCTGAAAAGGGTAGTGATGAATTGCTTCCAGAGTTTTTATTCTCCCTTCTCTAAGTATCGGTTTGAAGAAAACACATAAAAAGCAATACGTG